>BQNB010147011.1:0-16496 GCA_026074375.1 Tanacetum coccineum
AATTAAAAGACTTACTGCTTGACTAAATCAAATAAACAAAATAAAAGAGAAATAAAATAGCTGTGAAATAAAAATGTGGGGGGAAAAAAAAGCCAACACCATGCGATCATGTCTTGAGGGAATCCGACTAAACCAAGCTGACCCATTTCTGCAGATTCTGACCTGAGTCCACTAGGCTTATATCTGAGCTTGGTTCTGGTGGGTTCAAGTCTAGTGCACTAATCGGGTATTCCGGGGCTTGCCTATTACTAAGGCTTATAGTCAAATATATAATGGGAAGTCTAGACACTTAGGTGTTAGGCATAGTATGATTAGGGTGTTAATCATGAATGGTGTAATTTCTATTGAGTTTGTTCGGTCGCAAAAGAATTTAGCAGACCACTTGACGAAGGGTCTCGCTAAGGACTTAGTGAATAAGTCAGTGATAGGGATGGGATTAAAGTCCATATAAATCTACTATCTATGAGATACTCAATTCCCTTTTAATATAACGTTAGAAGCTGAATTCAATGTGGAAAGCTCATAGCTAGAGATTGGAACACGTGTATTTATCTTCCCGAGGTATATGTTCAGACTTGCAAGTGATGGTTAGGTTGAAGTTTACCTTCTTATTGATTCTTTTGAAAAATTGCAAATGGAGGTGCAAGACTAAAAGAATCACCTATGTGAACATGAAGTTTTTGCCGCTTCAAGAAGTTTAGACTTGGCTTCCTGTATGTTCATTAATTGATTGGGACACATGGCTTGTAATAGTGTCAAGTAACGAACATTAGAGTGTTGTAAAAACTTATGTGTATAGTATCTTCAGGTATTCAAATGGATTGACGGGTTTAATCATTGCGACACCCTGATTTTCGAATATTTGAAATGTGTATTATACTAAGATAAAAAATTCAATCGCAAGACATTTTTATTTATGCATTTGTTTGTTTCGTTTTGTTTGTTTTAACATAATTGCATATATCTTTATATATGTTTTAGTAAATCAAGGATTACACTAAAATGGGGGGGATTTGTTAGTGATTTTAGTGTTATCGACGGTCATTTAGGTAATGACGATTTACTAGAAACTAATGAGATTTCATATTCGGCTCGGATACGAGTTAGGGAAGGGTAGAGTGCACACTCGTTGAGTTAATATGTTTTCGACCATGACAAAATGCAGGGGTCAAGGGGGCTGCGCCCCCTTGCGGGGTAAAGGGGCAGGACCCCTTGCGGGGTAAAGGGGCAAAGCCCCTTGTTGGGGTCATTAAGAATATGTTTTAAAAACAAATCTATTAGCCTCATTGATACATACGAAAAACACATACAATTCCTTCATTGTTCTTGCTTTATAATCTGGTGCATAGAATACAAAGTGTTCTCTTCTAGAATTATCCCGATAAGGATTTCGTGCAGCCCAGGCATCTATAGGGTCGAAATACTTTATACGGAAAGTAAACTCAACACGATTCAAGTAAGATATCCAGGATCATTACAAACCCTACCAATTTCTAACATTTAAAAATGAAGCAAAATCACTAACGATTTTGGATGCATGGAAGAAACAGAAATAACATAAATGTGTGCAAAATTAAAACTCCTTCCCCAGATATTGAACATGAACGGTTGCTCTTGACAGCAAAGGTGAGGAGTGACACTACAAGAAAACAGCCTTTAGGGACGACATGTTTCTAGAGACTACGGATGTAGTCTCTAAAACCCCACAAAATGACAAAAACCCCAATGGCGGCAACAGTACGTAAAGGTTTAGGAATAACGATGTTGTCGGTAATAGTTCTAGTTGTGTTGGGCTATAGTGATAACATTAGTGTTGGATGGCGGAGGTGAGTGATGGTTGTTGCCCGATGCCTGTAAATGATGGTGTGTTATGATGATTGTGGAGATGAAGGGAGACGAGGGAGATGTCGTTAGGGAGCTAAAGCTTATATATGGCAAATGCCTTTCATATATCTCTCAAAGATATCGTTTAAACCTTTTAGGGATAAAATTTAATTTTGCTATAATGCCAAGTAAATAAATTAAGCCACATTAGATGCCATGAGAGCAAAAGTTTGCCACATCAGCATTAAAATTTAAGAACAATGACTTAATTAAATAGTTTCGAGACTAGAATGATGTGAATAGACAAAAAAATTGTACAATGACCTATTTAAACATTTTCAAAAAGTATAATGACTTGCCAATGCAAAAACCCTAAAAAAAGTCTAAGAGTATTATATTTATTTTCAGACACAAACGCACTGAGGTTTGAAATTTTTAGTTTAATAAACAACATCATAAACACATGTATCTGAAAACATAGTAATACTCTAAACTTGTATGATCCTGATTCTGTATAGTATATAAACAAGAAAGATTTCACTTCTTTAATCTATATGGGATGTAAGCTTGAATAGGCTTTATCTGCATCATTTATCAGTATGTACATCATATAGAGCCGTAATACTAAAGTTTATAGCTGATTTCATATGGATTTACACTGGTACTTTGGTTCTTTGATGTTTCGTTAAAGTTGAGGAAAAAAATTGTGATTATGCGATCCTTTCTTTGGTTCTTAGGATGCATGCCATGAAGTTTTTTATTTGTTAACTATATTGACCTTAGCATACAAGAGAAGTTTTCTAACTAAAATCAGTAGATAATCTGTGTGTTAATTACTCATTAAGTAGCCCTTTAATAAACGTCAATAGTTTGGATTAGGTAAACCGAACTCAAACTCCGGGGTGACACATCTATCCATTTTGGATACATCTAGTGACACACGCATTCGTTGTATCAGAGTTGCTTCAAGTCATATCATAGTCACATGAATGGCAATGGATCTGGATCAGTTTGAATGGAACAAACTCATATGTAATCAATATAAAGCGACCTAGCTTACATGCTATAATTGTCAAAAAAGTTTTTACCTACAACAATATAAGGTGTTAGGGTCAACATTTTCGACCCTAAGTTACAAAGGGTGTCGACCCAAAGTACTTAGGGTCGACAATTTCGACCCTAAGTTCTCGATCTAAATTTCTCGACCCAAAATTCTTTGGGTCGACATATTCCTTTGTATTTTGGGTCGACAGTGGGGACCACAATATTTCTATCAAAAAAGTTGACTTAACTTAGGGTCGACATCCCCTTTGAAACTTTGGGTCGACATTGTCGACCCTACATCTTTTTATTTATTAAAATCTTTTAATATATAAAACAAACTAATATTTAAATTGTTTGGGTCGACATTCCTTTTGCAACTTTGGGTCGACATTGTCGACCCAAAGTGTGATATTTAATTAAAAGTGTAGTAGTGGGATTCCACATCATTCTTCCACTAAGGTTAGGGTCGACATTGTCGACCCTTTAGGGTCGACAATGTCGACCCTAATTTATGCCTGGGAATAAAAAAAAACTACATGCATTTGGTTATATTTTTCAGATTTTTTTCCGTATTTTTTCCGCAAAAAATCTACATTTCAACAAATCCAGAATTCGGCAATAACAAATCACAGTTACAATACCACAAATCCACATACTTAATATTTACCATTCAACAAATACGATACGATACAAGTCTAAATTTATTACAACTCCAAGTCTAAAAGTTATTACAAATCAAGTCTCAAAGTTATTACATTTCAACGCCTACTCGGACTCCGAAGAATAGTCACCATCACTCGAATGTTGCTCGCCCTCCTCGCCCTCCTCGTCCTCCCCTGATGCGGACTCGTTATTGTCTTCACCACGAGCATTATCTTGAGCCAATTGTTCAATGCTCGAACGCTGTTGCATATGGGCATTCGTTATGTAGCGAGGAAGTTCGTTTTGAGGGTTAGAACTAGAGGCGAGGTTGGAGTTGATAGTGGGACGATAATAGTTGTTAAATGTATTATTGGTGACGGGAGTGAAAGGAAATGGGCCGGTATAGGGACGTTGAAGTGGTTGGAGTGGGCGGGTTGAGTAAGCGATAGTGAGGTGGGCCAGTATAGTAAGGTGGGAGTTGTTGATTATAAGGCATGGGAGGGTTGAGTAAGTGAGCCCATTCAGGGGCGAGTTAGGGCATAGTAGCGGGTGGGGTGGGGGTTTCAAGATTAAAAGCAGGAGGCATAACTGGGCTCGGCACTGTTGATGAGTTGTAGTGAGAAAATAATGACACGGCTCCATACATCGTGCTACCGTATTTTGGTACGCTCGAACTAGCCCGTTGGTACGCGCGGTCAGGCTTTAACGCAGCCAAATAAGGCCGTTTTGCGCCTACTCAGCTTGCTTCCTTAGAAACTCATTCTCTTGCTCTTTTCCATCAATATCTGATGTTCATCTGATTCCCGCATGTCAATAACATCTGCAAAATGCTCTGATTTGCGCGCCTGCGAGAAGTTTGAGCCACACCGAGTACTTCCTGCCCAATGCCCGAATGTATCTGCGGTTGTCACTCGGAACGGACTTCATCCAGATTTCTTGATCGGTCTTGTACGGGATGTGAGCCGGATCTTTCTGGATCTTGCATGCCTTTCATTTTCAACTGTGAAAGTAAAGAAAAAGAAGGAAAATAAAAGGTTAAAACAAATAAATACAGTTAGCATAAGAAATGTAAAGAGTTAATTACTTTCTTATTCTGCCTTGTTTTCTTCGTATTTAAATTTGGCCAGTCTTTGAGTATGAGTGCGTCTTCTTCACACGTTGAATGTGGGTCCTCGTGATGCCCTTTCTCGACTTTCTATACAATATCAAATAAATTAATAACGAGCTATAAATAAACAATATAAACACCTTTAAAATATCACAAAAATTATAAAGAGTCTTACATATTCGTTCCTCCCTTGCGCGAATGATTTTTTCCCTTGATGGGTTGGTATCGTGTTCTTCGCGCGGTTAGCAGCATTCTTCATGCTTCTCGACACCTGATTCGGATGGGAAAACCAGTCAACCAACTCGTTTACACTCATTCATCGGGTTCTTTCTCCCACAAAGTCAGCGGGCGGCAGTTGTTTATTCTGACTCCTCGGGTGCGACATCATATATGTGTACATGCTGAGCCTTGATCCTGTTCTTTGTTTTTGCGTCCAAAGCTGACCTCAGTTTAAAGTTGCAGCCCAAGCCTTACCCATTTCCCCCTCAGTGTATACTTTTTTGCAACCACACTTTCTACTGGTTATTGTACCATTCGGCGGGTTGAAATAGCTTACATATAAACATATGATTTAAATAAACAACACATTGAACATACCGCATATCTAGACGTCGATAACACTACGACTATAAGTAAAATAAACAATTAATAACCCTCTAGTGTAGGGAAAATATGGCTTTTAAACGCTCTGGAATTGTTTCCACTCGCAAGCAAGGGGATGGGGCCGGATTGTTTCCCCCATAAGACTATTCAACATGCTTGCATAATCTCCTATAGGATGGAAGGTACCAAGATCGTCGTAATCAAAGCCAAGCGTCAAAGGTTGTTGGTTATTGTGTCTAAACGCCTTCCTTAAGGACGCATTTCCGGTCTCAAACGCATCGATGAAACCTTTCAAGATAAGTTATTGAGTCCATGAAAATTCAAGCTAAAAGGAATATTAAAAAGAATCAGTGTTATAAATAAAAAATAAATCACAATTTTCTTACTTGGACACTAGGCTTAGTACGGGCGGGATTGGCTGTCATGGGTAAACTTCCTACAGCTCCCCAACCAGTGTGATCTAGGAGCTAAACACGGCCATTGGTAAATAACAAGTACAAGAACACACAATTTCGTGGACCAATTAATGCTAATCACAATTCATATAAATTTACACATTTTAACTTATTAAACAATTCACTCTAATAAAAATTACACATTTAAAACAGATTAAATACAATTCAATTCAAATACAAAATTACATATTTAAACATATAAAAACTAATTCCATTGAAAGAGAAATTTAACATTTAAGAATTTATAATAAAGTGCTTTCATTTTAAGCTGGTTAAAAACAGCTTATACAGTTGTTAAAGGGTTTGTTTGGATTTTTTTATAAACATTGGTTACTTATATAACCTACATGGTCAAGTTCACTACAAAATATTAATGAATCAAACCTAAATCACAAAAGGAGGCATTTAATCCACTAGTCGACATTAAACTAAAACCACATCAAAAATTAAACATTTTCTCCCACAGCACGATTCAACAACATGTATTAAAGCAACTTATAAAGCATAATTCGTTTGTGGTCTCGGTGGTCTCGCTATAAACGGTGCTGCGACTTGCTACGACTCGGTTTCGGCTGCGACTCGGCTGGGGCTCTCGGCTACGGTCGGCTGTGGCTTGGCTGTGGTTCGCTATGGTAGATTGTCATAACTAATAAGCTTATCATTCTACATTTGCTTATGAACATTTATTAACAAATTAAAAAAAATAAAAAAACTAATACCTTTAATAAAAAGAAGAACTATTCAAGATTAAAGGGTTAAGTAACTTCATTTAGAAGGATTAAGAAGAGGAATTAAACTGTATAGCAGGAGGAGGAGGAGTGGTGGTGGCCCTGCAGTGGCTGGGTTGGCGTACGTGTGTGCTCGTTTGGTGGGTTCGTGGAGGGTGGTGTGTCGCGGTGGTGGTTGTAGGTGGGAGGTTGGCTTGCGGTTTCTGTAGATGGTGTCATGGGTTGGTGGATGCGGTTGGTGGTGTTGTTGGTGTCGATAGGTGGGGCTGCGGGTGGGGCGTTGTAGATTGGTGTAGAGGTGAATAAAAGTTTTTTTGACGACTTAGATTCTCATTCACCAAGGTGTAACTCAGACTTGCCAGTCTCTGGGTAACATTCTTTCTTTACAATTTTGGGTCGGACATAGTCGACCAATAGATGTTTTATATATAAATCTTTAAATCAACATAACTATGATCTCAAAGATTCTTTTATTTTTGTTCGACATTTTCTTTAACATTTGGGGTCGCACAATGTTGACCTTAAACATTTTTGTCATTTGAATAAATTAAGTGGAGGGTGGTTCTAAATTATGGTTGAATAATTTTGGGGCATTTTAAGGTAGACATTTGTTCGACAATTTTGGGTCGACCTATGTTGATCCTAAGTTTTTTTATGTAAATTAATTATTAAAAATGTATATTATCAAGCATAGGTTACCCGCGCGTTGCTTCGCGAACATACGTTCTGCACTGAATCTGGGTAAGGCAGAGTGCTTCAAACTGTAAGTTCCACGTTGTGAAAGAGGAGATTGTGGTGTTGCGAAACATCACGTAAACAATACAGTTGTGGTAAACAATTACTACGCGTGTCCTTTTTCATAGGTCGAATTTCAAAACATAATTATTTGTGTATTAATATAAATAATTTGCTTGTCCAATCCGTATTTTCTCTAGGATTTCCTTAATAATAACAATGCAGGAACTGACGACTAGAGGATGTGGCTACTTTATGTGAATTGGATGACACTCACGTCCATTTAAGTTCTTCTTTCTGGGATCGTCAAAACCTCCAAGTAATTCTCCTGGGAACTTCACACGTCCAAGTTATTTCCTGAGAATGAGAACGTCAACACGTCCAAGTTATTCTTCGGGATCTTCCAGATCTGCACAGAATCTGGGAAAGGCAGAGTGCTCAAACTGTAAGTTCTTGGCTGAAAAGATAAAGACACTAGAGGCAAAGATAAAGATACTAGAGGGAGCACTAGAGATGGAAAGGCATCCGTGAAACACACACTTGATTTCAGATGCAATACTTCACGAGCTCTTATAATGAGATGGAAAACCTTAGTATGGAGTAGTTTTTCTTTATGATTAATCCCACAATTTCGCATTTGGAATGTATATTATTTGCTTTTTTAATGTTGTTTATCGATTTTCTAATGTAAGTTGATGTTATTAATAAAAAACGTTAATGATTAGGAATGGGCTCTGTGAAAAAACTAAGGAGGAGAGTGGGACCCACTCGTTTCAGTCGGGATGAAACTTCTGTGCATCTCCGAGTGACAGATTCTTCAGAACATAACCAATGTGCTGTGGTATGGGATTTCTTAGAATTACTTTGAAAGTAGGCTCATCATTTTGTATCTTGAATAGCTTGGGACATGAATGCGTGGTTTGGTTTATGGTAGATACCGTAGGTTTTTAAAATTAATATGTGCGTGTTGTGTTGCTCGATACTACTTTGATTTTTCAATACATAACCATTTGGGCAAAAAGGGAGATGGGATCATCTCCTCCTTCATCTGTAAATGGGCTGTTATGGAAAAACTAATGATGAGAGTGGGACCATCGTTCTCAGTCTGGATGGAAAAACTTCTATGGGCCAAGGAAGGCTGACAAAGAAGATCATGTGAATTCCGAGTGGAAGATTCTATCAAACACTAAACCAATGTGCTGTGGATGGGGATTTAGATTTATTTTGAAAAGTTGGCTCATCATTTTTTATTCTTGACTAGGCTGGAATGATATTTGCGTGGCTAGGTTTGGGTAGAAACATAGGTTCAAAATTAATAGTGCGCTGGTTGTTGTTGCTCGATCTTCTTTGAACTTTTTCAAACACGAACCAATGGGGCAAAAAGGAAGTGGATCATCTCGTCTTCACTCTGGTAAATGGGTTGCTGTGAAAAACTAATGTTGAGAGTGGGAACCCTCGTTCTCAGTCTGGATGGAAAACTTTCTTGGGTCCAAGAAGGATGACAAAGAAGATCAAGTATATTTCAACCCCCCATCTGCATCCCGATGGAGATTCTTCAAACACTAACAATGGGGCAAATAGGACACGCTGGATCATCTCTCTTCATCTGTAAATGGGCTGCTGTGGAAAAATTATGATGAGAGTGGGAACCTCGTTCTCAGTCTGGAATGGAAATACTTCTTGGGCCAAGAAGGATGAAAAGAAGATTCAATGTGCATCCGAGTGGAAGATTCTTAAAACTCTAACCAAATGGGCATAAAGGAAGCTGGCATATCTACTCCTTCATCTGGTAAAATGGGTGCTGTGGAAATACTGATGTGAGTGAGACCCCTCGTTCTCAGTCCTGGATATGAAAAATTCTTGGGCAAGATGGATGACCAAAGAAGATCAATGTGCATCCGAGTGAAAAGATTCTTCAAACACTAACAATGTGTGTGGATAGCGATACTCTTTGAATTATTTTGAACCGCTCAGGCTGCCTGTCCAAATTTTGTAATCTTGAATAGTCTGGAATGAAATTGGGTGGTAGTTTGGGTTAGGAATATAGGTTAAAAATTAATTGTGCGATGTTGATGTTGCTCGATATCTCTTTGATTTTTCAACAATAAACCAATGGGGCAAAAAAGAAAGATGGATCATCTAACTTCTTCATCTGTGGAAAAATTAATGCATGAGAGTGGGACCCCTAGTTCTCAGTCTGGATGGAAAACTTCTGTGGGGACAAGAAGGATGACAAAGAAAGATCAATGTGCATCCCTATAGAGTGGAAGATTTTCAAACACTAACCAGGAGGCAAAAGGAAGCTGGATCTATTCTCCTATTCATGTGGTAGTAAATGGGCTGCCTGTGGAAAACTATGATGAGAGTGGGACCCCTTCATTCTCGTCTGGTGGATAAGAAAACTTCTTGGGCAAGAAGGATGACCAAAGAAGAGCAATGCATCCGGTAGTGGAAGATTCTATCGAACACAAACCAATGTGCTGTGGATGGGGATCTTAGATTTTATTGATAAGTGGCTCATCATTTTATAATCTTGAATAGTGGAATGATATTGGCGAGGTAGGTTTGGGTTGAATCATAGGTTAAATTATTAATGTGCGCTGATGATGTAGCTTCGATCATCTCTTGATTTTGCAAAACACTAGCCAATGGGGGCAACAAGGGAAGCTGGATCATCTCTTCTTCATCTGGTAACTACTCGCGGCATTCCAGTGCTGTCTGGGATAAACTATGATGAGAGTGGGACCCCTCGTTTCAGTCTGGATGGGAATAACTTCTTGGGCAAGGTAGGATTGACAAGAAGATCAAGTGCATCCCGAGGTGAAAGATTCTTCAAACACTAACCATTGGGGCCAAAAAGGAAGCTGGATTTCTTCCTCTTCATCCTGGTAAATGGGTGGTTGTGGGAATTTTTTTTTAAAAGAATTTTTTTTTTAAAAGAATTGTTTTTTTTTGAAGTAAATAATTGTTTTTTATTTGAAGTAATTTATCTTTTATATGAAGTAAAAAAAAAAAAAAAAAAAAAGAAATTTAGGGTCGACATTGTCGACCCTAATTTTTTAGCGGGATTAAACCAAACCTTGGCGGGCTAATTAAATTTTGGTAAAAAGGTTAGGGTCGACATTGTCGACCCTAACTTTCGACCCAAAACTGTTTTAGTATTTATATATACTTTTAAATACATTTTATACATTAAAAAATATAAAAAGTTATATAAAAAACTTAGGGTCGACAATGTCGACCCTAACTTATTTTGTTGACTTACTAGTTTTGGTGAATAATTGTGGGCCCCATGTGTAGTTTAGGGTCGACTCCTAAATTTTCTTCGACCCAAAACAGCATTATTGTTGTAGTGTTATCACTATTTTCTTGTACAAGTTTGTTGATAAAGTAGGTACTATACCAACAACAAACGGCACATGAAAATGTTGTAATATCAATGACATGTATGATTCAAATTTACTATGTTATATAAACAAGACAAACTTTAATTCTTTTAACTATGTGGGATGTAAAGGAACGAATTTTTTTTTTTGAATAACCTAGATTTTACATGTTTAATTTTTTTTTTGGGTAAAGAGCATGTTTCATTTCTATATAGCATATATCTGTTTATTATAGATGATTGTTCTTTGAAGCTACTTTAAATAGTGTGAAAGTTTAAATACGCTTATTCAGTGACGACGCAATTTGATTTGGAGATCCTCATATGCATGCAACTGGTTTTATGTTTCTCGAATTACATGCCCTCAAAGTTAAATAAGTATTTGATGTTGCACGTAGTTTAGTTCAAGAATTTTATATGACAAATAGAACAAAAAAGGCTTAAATCACCAATATCGTACCATCGTTGCCTCATATATATAGTCACATGGATGTCAATGGGCATCCGGCTAGGTTAATTTGAATGATAAATTTTGCAGGAAAAGAGCTTGACCAGAATTATGTGTGCTCAACAAAGGCATTATATGGAGGGCCATATCTTGATTCATATTTCGTATTATGTCACAACAGAATTAATATGGTATTGCACGACAAGGGTTAGGTAAGTTCATGACTTCATGTGGATCAGCCAAACGTTTATTATAGATTAAATTGGAACCAACTAACGAGTTATCTGTTTAAGGATAAATTATAGTGAAAGACGTATAGTGTGGACCGGATCCGGCCTACTTTAAACTCAAATTATGGGATTACTGTCAGGGAAAGGACGTATAACATACGTCTAGCATAACCAGATCAAAGAACCATAATCTACTAGACGCGGAGTCATTGTTGGCGTATAGTCCGGAATAGGGCCGACCCATGGGCCGAACCGATCAAAGGGTGGCCCCAATCCTCCGACCCCTAAATAGGATGTGTTAGGTTATGTTGATAAATATATAATTGACCAAACACTAATATATACAAGGTAGGATCATCCTACCTACAGATAGCCTACACATATTTCTCCTAACCACCTCTTTACTATATGCAAATACTATTCTGACTCGACCGTCCGGAAGGTGGATCCCGGGGCCCGGCCTCGGGCACCCCTTCTAACCGGTTCTCTTCTTTGTTGGCAACAATCAATTCAATGCCCGCGAAGACGACAACAGGCACCAGGAGAGTCGTCAGGACTGCCCGACCAAGTTATTGCATCACAAGTTGGCGCATCCGTGGATTCCGAAGTAAACCTATGATTCGTGTATCTCAATATTACCAAAAACAAAAATGGGGTTGATCGTTGTTAACTGTTGTTGAAATCTTGAATAAAAAATCAAAAAAACTATAAATAATATTTGTTTTGAAAAAAAAATTGTGAGTGTAACCCCCCCAAGCGATTTCTCACGTCATGAACCCACTCAAAACCTACATATTTTGTTTTTTTCACTCATATGCTCCTGCCAATTCTCAAACTAATTTAACCCAAATCAATAACCAAACAAGTGAATTTTATAATTATCACTTTTAAAGCAATTTGTAGTTAATTAGACCAATCTTCTATTCTTTGAAGTTTTCGTAACTTTATTTTGTTTTTCAATCGTAACTTTGAAGTGACACCCGCTTTGTACGTCTGCTTTTCGGTACAAAGTCGCCAATGGCACCGACCCCTATTATTTTTTCTTTTTAATTTGATAAAGATATTCTATATATCTTTTTAAATTGGTAACAAGATATTACCAATATTTTTTAAATTGGTAACAAGATATTAGCATATCTTTTTAAATTGGTAACAAGATATTACCAATATTTTTTAAATTGGTAACAAGAGATTACCAATATTTTTTAAATTGGTAACAAGATATTACTAATATTTTTTTAAATTGGTAACAAGATAATTAACCATATCGTTTTTTAAAATTGGTAACACGCTATTACCAATATTTTTCAATTTGATAAAAAGATTTTATCAATATCTTTTCCCTTATTTGCATTACCCGGCCACGGAAGTACGTCTTCCGTCGGCCGTAAGTCGAATGCCATATTGCCGTTTACCCGCCACGGAAGTAACTATGGATTAAGAGTCAGGTTTGACTCCTTCGGCCGTAAGTCGAATACCATATTCGCATTACCCGGCCACAGCAGTACGTCTTCCGTCGGCCGTAAGTCAAATGACATATTCGCATTACCCGGCCACGGAAGTACGTCTTCCATCGGCCGTAAGTCGAATGCCATATTCGCATTATCCGGCCACGGAAGTACGTCTTCCGTCGGCCTTTATTATACGGGGTCTGCCTTCATTATTATAAATCCTGGTTTTATGTTTCTCGAATTACATGCCCTGAAAGTTAAATAATTATTCCATGTTGCACGTAGTTTAGTTCAAGAATTTTATATGACAAATAGAACAAAAAAGGCTTAAATCACCAATATCGTACCATCGTTGCCTCATATATATAGTCACATGGATGTCAATGGGCATCCGGCTAGGTTAATTTGAATGATAAATTTTGCAGGAAAAGAGCTTGACCAGAATTATGTGTGCTCAACAAAGGCATTATATGGAGGGCCATATCTTGATTCATATTTCGTATTATGTCACAACAGAATTAATATGCAATTGCACGACAAGGGTTAGGTAAGTTCATGACTTCATGTGGATCAGCCAAACGTTTATAGATTGAAATGGACACCAACGACGAGGTTTCTGTTTAAGGATATATAGTGATGACGTATAGTGTGGACCGATCCGGCCTACTTATACTATTATGGGCTTACTTGCTGGGGACGTATAACATAAGTCTAGCATAACATGATCAAGAACCATATCATACTAGACTGGGGGACATGTTGGCGTATAGTCCGGAATGGGCCGGACCCAATGGGCCGAACCCGATAAAAGGGTGGCCCACATCCTACGTAACCCTAATCCATACACTATATATACAAGGGTAGGATCATCCTACCTACAGATACCTACACATGTTATTCTCTACCACCTCTTTACTATATGCTTATACTATTCTGACTTGACCGTCGGAGGGTGGATCCCGGGGCTCCGGCCTCGGGCCCCCTTCTAACCGGTTCTTCTTTGTTGGCAACACTATTCAAGGCCCGCGAAGACGACGAACGGCACCAGGAGAGTCGTCAGGACTGGCCCGACCAAGTTATGCATCAACAAGTTGGCGCCATCCGTGGGATTCCGAATAAACTATGTTTCGTGTTCTCATATTACCAAAAAGCAAAAATCGGTTTCTAAAGTCGGTAACTCTAAACCTTCATATTTTTGTTTTTCACTCATTGCATCCTGCCATTCGTCAAACTTGATTTACCAAATCAATAAACATCATGTGATTTTAATATCACTTTAAAAGCACATGTTTGTAGTTAATAGACAATCTTCTATTCTTTGAAGTTTTCGTAACTTTATTTTGTTTTTCAATCGTAACTTTGAAGTGACACCCGCTTTGTACGTCTGCTTTTCGGTACAAAGTCGCCAATGGCACCGACCCCTATTATTTTTTCTTTTTAATTTGATAAAGATATTCTATATATCTTTTTAAATTGGTAACAAGATATTACTAATATTTTTTAAATTGGTAACAAGATATTACCATATCTTTTTTAATTGGTAACAAGATATTACCAATATTTTTCAATTTGATAAAAAGATTTTATCAATATCTTTTTCCTTATTTGCATTACCCGGCCACGGAAGTACGTCTTCCGTCGGCCGTAAGTCGAATGCCATATTCGCGTTACCCGGCCACGGAAGTACGTCTTCCGTCGGCCGTAAGTCGAATACCATATTCGCATTACCCGGCCACAGCAGTACGTCTTCCGTCGGCCGTAAGTCAAATGACATATTCGCATTACCCGGCCACGGAAGTACGTCTTCCATCGGCCGTAAGTCGAATGCCATATTCGCATTATCCGGCCACGGAAGTACGTCTTCCGTCGGCCTTTATTATACGGGGTCTGCCTTCATTATTATAAATCCTTCGGCCGTAAGTCGAATGCCATATTCGCATTATCCGGCCACGGAAGTACGTCTTCCGTCGGCCTTTATTATACGAGGTCCGCCTTCATCATTATAAATCCTTATCATCCTCTCGTCAGAAACGAACGAGAATGGTATCTTGCCAATGCTAGTGTTACCCCGACTTTGGAAAACGTATTCTTCTTACGGGGTCTTTACCATCCAGCCACGGGAAACCAAGCATCCGAGCATAATCACTCGACACATGTACGCGGGTGCTACCTAAGATAGGTCATGATTGACACAGTTTGAAGATAGATATGGAGGCGTATGTACGAATGTCTCCACGATGATACGAGTAGTCCTTTTAGTCTAGTAACCGCGGCTACGACCATGCTTACTAGACTGGGGGGACATGATGACGTATAGTGTGGACCGTCCCAGCCCACTTATACTATTATGGGCTGACTTGCTGAGTTGGGCCTACGGGTCATGGACAGCCGTAATGGGCGGTCGAAGCAGGCACATGGACTTACGGGTCACGGACACAGGCGATTAGGCCTACGGGTCAAAAGGAAGACACATTTGGACAAAGCATAAGTCTAACATAACATAGCTAAGAGCTATATCACACTAGACTGGGGGGCTTGTAGATGTATAGTCTGGACTGGGCCGGGAATGGGCAGGCCCGACAGATAGCAGCCCACATCCAAGCCTAACCCTAATCCATACCCTATAAATATAGGGCTGGGATCCTCCTATTCCACACAATCTAACAGGTTACTCTTTAACCTACTACTTTTCTCTATGCTTATACTATACTGACTTGACCGTCGGAGGGTGGATCCCGGGGCTCCGGCCCCGGGTCCCCTTCTAACCGGTTCTTCTTTGTTGGCAGCACTATTCAAGGCTCAGGAAGACGACGAACGGCCCAAGGAGAGTCGTCAGGACCGGCCCAACCCAAATATTGCATCAATAATTTGGTATACAAGTTATGTTAAACGGATGACTCGAAGTGATATTGTTACACATGAGATGTTAAATGGATGATTTGGGATACAAGTTATGTTAAACGGACAACTAGAAGTGATATTGTTATACATGAAATGATAAATGGATGAGTCTACCTAATATTGGCATACAAGTTATGTTAAACGGATGAGTCGATGTGATATTGTTATACATGTGATGTTAAACGGATGAGTCAAGGTGATATTGCTATACAAAGTATGTTAAATGGATGAGTTGAGGTGATAGTGGTATACATGAGATGTTAAATGGGTGAGTCGAGGATTCTAATGGTGTATACAAGGTATGTAAAAGGGATTAGTCGATGTGATATTGGTAAAATAAGATGTTAAACGGATGAGTCGAGATGATTTGGTATACAAGTTATGTTAAACGGATGACTCAAAGTAATATTACTCTAAATCCTATATAGCGTGTCGAGTGACGACGAAAAAACCATAGAAACTGATTGGGCTTAGCGTGACCCTTCATTCAGCCCCACTTTTGTTGTTGACTTTTTTAGATCCATGGAGCTAATAGTAATGGGCATGACACTCATGCTATATTGCTATCATATAAAAGAAACACCAACTTTGTAAACTTCGATGTCTTAAAAACTTAGTTTTTTTTCATGTTTCGGTCATATGCATATTAATATACACATAATTTGGCTTTAGCCACAGTGACGGATGTAGAAATTGATCATTGGGTACTTTAAAGAGGGAATCGGGATACGTACTTATTATCTATATATACTATATATAATAAGCCCATTAACTTATCGAATACGTACATAGTAGTATTCCATATGATTTGGTTAAATATGAGAATTAGCCGAGAATGTGAGACTTATTAAATTACCTTTATTTAATTTTACTTTTGTACAAAATAGGCATGATTATTTTCTACTCTATAATAGTTTGAAAATTTAACAGTTGATAGATTAT
>BQNB010147012.1:0-16496 GCA_026074375.1 Tanacetum coccineum
CCTAGTCTCGTGTATAATAAAACCAAACGCATCCCTTGTTTTATATTCAAACCAAACACACCCTTTTTGGCTGTTTTGGTGCGGCTAACCCGGAACCAAAACGCACCCCTTTTCGGCTGTACCCCCGGCTGTCAAACGCACCCCTTGGGTGTTAAACCCACAGCCAAAAGCACCCGCTGCGTTTCTGGAGATTAACCTGAACGCACCCTTGTTGTTACAAACCAAACCCGACAACCCAACCCACACCCATAGTGGCGGCTGTCAAACCTGACGCAAACCAAATACCCCCGGCTGTGCCCCTTGGTTGTTAACCCACAACCTAACGCATCCCTTGGTTGTTAAACCCAACCCGACGCACCACTTGTGGTGGTTGTCTATAAAACCAAACACACGCACCCTTGTCGGGGCTTATATAGCCGAACAAACATACCCCGGCTTAGAACAAAACCAACCGCACCCTTATCTTGTGCTAACCCAAAACCGGACGCACCCTCTTCGGGTGGTGGCTGTCCCACAGCAACGCACCCTTTTCGGGTGGTTTTACAACCAAACGCACCCTGGTGGGTTAGACCAAACGCACCCTTTTGGTGATATTATAAACCACAACGCACCCCTTGGTGATAACAAGCCCACAAACCCGACCCGACTGTCCCACAGCCCGACCCGACCCACACGCACCCTCACCGGCTTATTTTTACAAACCAAACCTGATAACCCAACCCCGACGCACCTTTTTGCTATAACCCAAAAAAAAACACCCCTTCGTTCTATAACAAAACCAGCGCACCTTCTTGTTTTATAAACAAAACCAAACGCACCTTCTTCGTGTGGTGGTTGTGATATGATGATGGTGTTTGATGAATGGAGAATGATTTAATGGCAGGCGGGGTGTGGTGGTGGCGTGGGTCCGTGTGGTGATGTGGTGTTAAAAGGGGCGTTGAGAGAGTGAGTTTGTGGATCGTTAGATCCGGAGGTGGAAGTGGTTTTTTGGTCACCGCCGGAAAAATCCCCGACGGAAAAGATTTTCCGGCTGTGGGGTGGTGGCCGTCGGCGGGGGAGCTAGCCGGAGAAGAAAGATGGGAGAGAGAGTTAGCGGGTGTGTTGGATAAGAGTGAGATGAAAGAGAGATAAATGAATAAATGATAAGTTTTATATATAATATTTAAATGTGGCAAGTTTTTAATAGTTTAGGGACCTAAAGTGTAAACATTTTAGTATAGTTTTTATAAAAACGGTTCAGGGACTCTTTTGAGCACTTAACGAACGATCAAATCACGAAACTTGCGCCATTTGTTTTTTATAGATCCATTTTTCTGAAAAAAATGAGTATGTAATTGATAATATTTTCAGAAATGATTTTATAACATTAATAAAATAACTGTTATTCAATTATGATGAACCGTTACACTTTTCAAAAATAAAATGAGATTCACACGCAAAGTCGCGTTTTCAAAAACGTCTTTAATTAAAATATAATAATTTATTTAAATTTTTTATTAAATAAATACTGATAATTAAAAACAAATTTAATGTTTTAATGAGAGTCCGCTGATGATATCTTTGTACGAAAAAATTTGAGCGGTGGCTTAGTTTAGCCCTTTTCGGCTCGTTTCCAGGTCTCACGAGCAAACTAAAAGTTGTCAGGAATATTCATTATTCCCATCAAAATTGCTTTAGAGTCCGAGTCGTGAAAACGTGATTTAGATGATCGTTCTTATAAGTCAAGTCAGACCCAAAAAGTCAAAGATTGACATCGTCATTCTAAATTCGAAAATTCTCGGATGTTACATTATGTATACATCGGGTTATGGTTAAGATTTTTGAAATCTAACGGTGTTATGTTTTCTTGTGATTTAAGAAAATGGCACCAAGAGGAAGGCCCACAAGAACCACGAGGTCAAGGCCAGTCACCACAACTCCCCCACCAGTCACCACAACTCCCCCACCAGTCACAGACCCTACTACCACCACTTCGGTCACCAGTGCCCAACTGCAGGCCATGATCGACGAGGGTGTCACTGCTGTTTTGGCAGCACGTGCTATGACCCGAAATGGCTATAATAGCAATGGTTCAGGACCAAGGCCAGCACAAACTGCTCGTGAATGCTCTTACTCTGAATTCTTGAAATGTAAACCTTTGGACTTCAAAGGCACTGAGGGAGTCGTCGGACTCACTCGATGGTTCGAGAAAATGGAATCTGTGTTTAGCATTAGCAATTGCCCAGCAACTAGCCAAGTCAAATTCGCGACTTGCACTCTGCAAGACGATGCTCTTACATGGTGGAATTCCCATGTTAAGACCACCACTCCAGAAGTAGCTCATGCCATGCCATGGGCAGCACTGAAGAAAATGATGACTGATAAATACTGCCCGAAGGGTGAGATCAAGAAGATTGAAACTGAAATGTGGAACCTAAAGGTTAAGGGCACCGATGTGGTGGCCTATAATCGACGATTTCAGCAACTAGCCTTGATGTGTTCCAGGATGTTCCCAGAAGAGGTAGACAAGATTGAAAAGTATATCGGTGGCTTACCCGATATGATACTTGGCAGTGTAAAAGCATCAAAGTCAAAGACCATGCAAGAAGTGATTGAGTTTACAACTGAGTTGATGGAGGATAAGACCCATGCCTATGCTGAACGTCAGGCAGAAAGGAAAAGGAAGTATGATGATCTTTCCCAGAACAATCAAACCTACCAGCAGAATAAAAGGCAAAACACAGGCAGGGCTTATGCTGCCGGGAACGGTGACAGGAAACCGTATGAGGGGACTAAACCTCGATGTCCCAAGTGTAACTTCAACCATTACGGTCCTTGTACACCAAAATGCACTAACTGCAGGAAACTTGGCCACCTGGCCAAGGACTGTAGGAGCCGGCCTGCGACTGCAAACAACAACAACCGCAATACCAATAACAACAACAACCGTAACAACAACAACCCAAGAGCCCAAGGGGCAAATACAAATGCCATCGTTTGCTTCGAGTGTGGGACTCCAGGCCACTTCAGAAACAACTGCCCCCAGTGGAAGAACAAAAATCAGGGAAATGGTAGCGGTGTAGCCAGGGCTTATGCAGTGGGAGTCGCAGGGCAAAACCCAGACAACAACGTTGTGACGGGTACGTTTCTCCTAAACAACCGTTGTGCTTCCATTTTATTTGATACTGGTGCAGATAGAAGTTTCGTGTCTACTCAATTTAGTACTTTGATTAATATAGCCCCCACTACATTAGATCATGGTTATAATGTTGAATTAGCTGATGGTAGAATAATTTGGGTAAATACGGTACTACTGGGCTGCACGTTAAATTTTCTGAACCATCCGTTTCACGTCGACCTAATGCCTGTTGAAATGGGTACTTATGACGTCATAATTGGCATGGACTGGTTGACGAAATACCAAGCCGTTATTGACTGTGCTAAGAAGATCGTTCGTATTCCCTTTGGGAGCGAAATCTTAATTTTTCATGGAGACGGAAGTAGAAATAAACGCGGGACTCGATTAAACATCATCTCGTGCACCAAGACCCAGAAGTATCTTGTACAGGATGTCACGTCTTTTTGCATCTTTACATCAAGGAGGACTAGTGAAAGTTAAAGAATAGCGTAACTGCAAGATGTACCGATCGTCAAAAATTTTCCCGAAGTATTTCCCGAGGACTTGCCAGGTCTTCCACATACCAGACAAGTGGAATTTCACATCGATCTAGTACCTGGTGCTGCACCTGTAGCACGGGCACCTTATCGATTGGCCCTATCAGAAATGAAAGAATTGGCGGATCAACTACAAGAGCTTTCCGACAAAGGGCTTTATAAGACTTGTTCGTCACCATTGGGGAGCTCCAGTTTTATTCGTCAGGAAGAAAGATGGATCTTTACTGATGTGCCATAGATTATCGGGAACGAAACAAACTAACGGTGAAGAAACCGTTTCCGCTACCAAGAATCGCTGTCTTATTCGATCAACTTCAAGGGTCGAGTGTCTACTCAAAGATCGAACTAAGGTCAGTATCCCAATTGAGGGTTCGAGAAGAAGACATCTCGAAGTCTGCCTTCAGAACTCAATATGGACATTATGAATTCCAAGTTATGCCGTTTGGTTTGACCAACGCACCTTGCTGTGTTTATGGACCTCATGAACCGAGTGTGTAAACCTTATCTGGAACAAATTCGTAATTGTCTTTATTGACGATATTTTGATTATTCCATGAACAAGCCAGAGCACGAAGGAGACTGAAGATAATATTGGAGTTGTTGAAGAAAGAGGAGTTATATGCAAAAAATTTCTAAGTGTGAATTTTGGATTCCCAAAGTACAGTTTCCTCGGTTGTGATTGATAATAAAGCATTCTTGTGGATCCCCGCCAAGTATCTGATATCCGTTTAATGATTGGGGCATCTCCTAAGACACTAACGGGAGATTCGTCAGTTTTCTAGGTCTTGCTGGGTATTTCGACGATTCATGGAAGGGTTTTTAAAGTCGTCAAACCATTGGACCATGCTCACTCAAAAGAAGGTCAAGTTGATGTGTGGTGACAAAACAAGAAAGCAGCGTTCCAGTTATTTGAAGCAGAAGTTGTGTTAGTGCACCAATTTCTGGTTTTACACGAAGAAGTGAAGATTTTTCATCGTATTACTGCGGATGCTCCGATTCAAGGGTTTGGGTCGTTGTGTTGCTTGCAAAGGGAAAAGGTTATTTCTTATGCATCATGCCAGTTAAAGGATCCATGACGAGAATAAACTATACTACCATGATCGGGAACTTGGAAGCAGTAGTGTTCGGCTCTGAAGATTTGAGGCACTATCTGTTGGTACCATGTGTACGGTGTTCAATGATCATAAGAGTTTACATCATTTTCTTAATCAGAAAGGAATTGAACATGGAGACAACGCCGTGGTTAGAGTTGCCTTAGTGATTGTGGATTGCGATATTCGTTATCACCCAGGGAAGGCAAATGTCGTTGCTGATGCTTTGAGCAGGAAAGAACGGGAACCACCGTTAAGAGTTCGAGCTTTAGTCATGACTATTAGCTTGGATCTTCCTAAGCAAATCTTGAATGCTCAGACTGAAGCACGGAAACCAGAGAACATCAAGAGTGAGGATGTTGGAGGTATGCTGATTGAAAATGCTAAATTTTTTTTGCCAGAGGTTATTCGAACGAATAGTTGACCTCGTACGGATGGAACCCTATGCCTCAATGGCAGGAGTTGGTTACCTTGTTATGGCGATTTGCGGACTGTGATCATGCACGAGTCCCACAAATCAAAGTATTCTATCCATCCAGGTTCCGAGAAAATGTATCAAGATGTAAAGAAGCTATATTGGTGGCCCAATATGAAAGCTGATATCGCCACCTATGTTAGCAAGTGCTTGACCTGTGCTAAGGTTAAGGCTGAACATCAGAGACAATCGGGTTTGTTGGTACAACCCGAGATACCTCAATGGAAGTGGGACAATATCATGATGGATTTTGTCACAAAGCTTCCTAAGTCATCACAAGGGTATGACAATACCGCAATCTTTATACCCATGAAAGAAACCGACCCTTTGGAGAAACTAGCGAGAATGTACCTAAAGGAAGTAGTAACAAGGCATGGAATACCGGTCTTGATTATTTGTGATCGTGACCCTAGGGTTCGAATCAATTTTTGGAGGTCACTTCGAAAGCGTTGGGTACAAGTTTAGATTTGAGTACGGCATATCATCCGCAAACGTGACGGGACAAAGCGAGAGAACCCCATTCAAAACTCTCGAAGATATGTTCGTGCTTGTGTCGATCTGACTTTGGAAATGGTTGGGTTAAACATTTGCCATTGGTCGAGTTTTCATACAATAACAGTTATCATGCTAGCATTAAGGTTGCACCCTTTGAGGCACTTTACGGTAGAAAATGTCGTTCGCCTGTTTGTTAGGTTGAGGTTGGAGAAGTTCAACTCACCAGTCCAGAGATAGTACAAGAGACAACCGAGAAAATCATTCAAGTTAAGCAAAGGATGCAAATCGCTCATGATAGGTGATTCGTCCAAACTACACCTTAAAATATATATAATATATAATAAAATACAATAATTTTAAAAAAAAAAAAAAAAAAAAAAAAAAATCAATAAAAAAAATAAAATTTAAAAAAATATAATTAAATAATATATATAGTAAAGTGTAATCTGAAAACACAATTCAATTGATTACCGACGAGAAGTAGTATAGAATGTTCCCGGGTCGTTTATCCCCAACGAGGCTGTGCTAGAAAATCGATACAGTCGGAAGATTTGATAAAGGATTTTTGAATTTTGAATTACACTACAAATTTAATAGCTCAAACTAAAAACAATTAACTAGCACGAAATTTTAATACACGAAAATTAAAAACGTGAGCTAAAACTGAAATTTAAAATCTAATGCACTACTTTCAACAAATTTTATACCTAAAAATCATCCATAAATTTAAAAAGAAAATTTTAGGAAAAAGAATTGGATATTTTTTACTCTATTTGAATTTTTTTTACGAATTTTTTTAAGAAAATGAGTATTAATTAAAAAAATAAACCTTTTTCTAAAAATTTACACTAAAATTTTATTTTATTTTTCAAAAATACTAGATTTTAAAAAAAGAAAATTTTCACAAATTAAGATATTAAAAATTTAAACATTTTTCTCATTTTTCTACTATCATGAATTATCTAAGTAAAGATATTATCTAAAACCTTATTTTTAATTCACCAGAAAGAAATACAAATTTAATTGGGATAAAAATAAGGAATAAAATGCTTTTTAACTTACTTAAATGGTTGCAGAAATTAATGGCACATAAAGCCCCTAAAATTTTTTGTTATACCCTAATTGTAACTTAATTTTTATCAATTAAAACTAAAACCCTTAATTTTATTTAAACTAATTTCTAATATTATAAAAACTATTTTATTTTTACAAAAGACGGTTAGAAAGTGTTGTAAGTAAACGAAACCTAAAGGTAGGCGGATAACTATGGGGAAAATTTACACTTTAATGAAAACTGTTTGTTTTTGATTGTAACCCTAAACTTATGGAACAATGTACAAAAACAGACCCTACGACTTGGGCTTACCTTTTGGCTTATAAAAAGTGATGAAATAAGTAAAAAACTTAAAACTACAAAGTTGTTAAGGAGCTTATGGACTACAACTTTAATAAAAGAACTTTCTACTTTTATCTACTCAATAAGCTAGAAAATAAGCATTTCAAAATCTGTTACAGAAACAAGGGGTTTAAGCTTTTCTAGATAAGGCATTTTCAAGCTTATTTCTAGATGAAATTTGGAAAAAAAACTAAAAGAAGCTATATGTAGATTAAGATATGTATAGAGATTATCATAAACAAAAAATTAGCTAAGTGTTAACAAAATTAACAAGAAGGGGGGGGGGAAAAAAGTGAAAAGTGATCTTTAAAAGGTGCATAAGTATCAGGCTTTAAACTGATGAATAATAAGCTTTTTTCTTATAAGCTAAAAAGCTTATTCCTAAACCTTAAAAGCTGAAATTTTGAATTTAAGCTATACTATGGATTTAAAGCTAGCCTAGATAAAAGCCTTTTAAACTATTACAACTTAGGAATGAGAAATCCAATAAGAAAATAAGCTAAGGAATTATAGGAATGCTATACTACTTTGTAATGAAGAATAAGCTAGTCTAGAAGCTTGGAAAATGGAGTATTACGTGGTGAGTTATAGGAACTAATGGAATATTCTTTAAATGGCTTAATCTGAGGTCTAAATTCTAATCTTATAAAGCTAAGTAGACAGCTTAAAAAATAACAAAGCAACAACGTACAACTGACATTAGTACTGTTGTTTGCTGATGCAAATTGACCAAATCTTAAAGTGAGGTTTAAATCTCTTACCTAAGATCTCTCATTCTAGCTCACTTCTTGTATCTAAGACTACTATCACCTAAATTGAACATTAAAAGGCTTAAAAGTCTCTGAAATCTAAGACACTAATCACTTAAATTGCCCTGGTGCTGGCACAAACTCATTGAGCTCAAGACTTTGTAATTCAACTTACTAATCTTCAAAACCTGTTCAGCACTTGATAACTTTGATAAACTCAACTTAATAAAAGGATTTGACAGAAATGTTGGTTAACTTTAAAAGGTCAAAAAACAGCTCTACCTAAAACCAAAACAATCTTTTTTATAAACTAGTTGTCCTAAACTTAAATTGTACTTGAATACCTATTTCAAAGCTAAAGCTTCCTAAAACCTTTTATCCTACATAGCCTAATACTAATCTAATTAAGCTAATTAACCACTAAAAATAACAGCTTATTAGTAGTAATAAACTAGTTACTCTCCTAGCTTTTACTACTTGAAATGACAGATTTTAAGAAATATGAAAACTTAATGAATCCTAGACATTATTACTTCAAGACATTTGTATTTCTAAGCTATGTAAACAGTATTAGAAAGTATTAAGCATTCACAAATTCATTGCAATAAGCTAAATGAAATAAGCTAGATGAACACTAAAATGAATTTTAGAGGATTAAACCTGAATTTTGAAGTCTCAGTCACAAGCCACTCTTGTAGAGTGAGTGGCTTAAACACATACACCTAAGTGGCACCTTGCCTCTATACCTTGAGAGCTTAAAGCTCAATAAGCTAATATTAGCTTATTACTCCAATTAGCTTTCAAAAAGAATCAAATGAACACTTATGAAAACTCTGAATAGACTAAATACGTTTAAAGCTTCTAGTGTCATTAAAACACTTTTAAAACAAGAGAAGATAAAATAAGCTAATGTGAGCTTATTTGACCAACGGTTGACTATATTTGACTTTTTTTTAAAAGCTTTGACTTGTGTATAAATGCATAAAGGGTTAAAAGAGACAGATTTGCAATAACATAAAAACTTAAATTTTCATTAACTTAAAAAGAGTACAAGTCTTTTAAATTTAAAAGTACATTAAGTAAAGACAAATAAACTATAAATTAAAATACAAGTTTAAACTACTTCTCAGTTACATTAGATGCTTTTACAATGAAAAATAAGCCTATATATAGCCGAATAGAGAAGTTCAAGCCTTTAAAGTGTGTTTCTTGTGTGAGAGAATTCAAAACCTCATCATAGCCATCCATCTTTCTTGTTCATCAAATAGAATCATCACAGCCCTTCATTTTCAACAGCCAATCAAAGGATAGAGGATTGCCAATGTGTTTTTGGAAGCTTATGGGATGTAAGGTTTTGTTGTGGGGTTCGTTTGGGGAAGAGGGTGAGAGTGACAGGTGAGTATGAGAGGGATAGGTGAACAGTGGGTTTTGGCGGGATTTTGGTTTTGGGTTTTGGGTTAACTGAGTTAGTGATAGGACTAACCTTGCAAAGGGAAAAGGACTTCATATGCAATACACAAGGATCATAGGTGTAAATAACTTAGCAGGATTATTAATAGGCCCGTTAAGTTTTGATGGTGGGCTGGTGTTTAGTGTTGGGCCCATGTTTTGGTTCATATCCGATAAAATGGACTTGGGCCATTTGGTTTGTTTACAAAAGGGGTTTTGGGTTACTTTTAGTCTTCATAATGTTTAAATGGGCTGACCCGGCCCATTAGATGGGTACGGGTTAGCCCATTTAACATTCCTTCGATATCGGCTTGGTCTTTGAATTTTGACTTTGACTTGGTTGACTTTTTGGTTGACTTTTTGACTTTGACTTTTCACGCTCTTTTCATTTCCGTGCTCGATTTTGTTGATTTTGGCTTCGTTTTTATCCTTTTTCTGAATAGCAAAATAAGCATACATTTAGCATTTTATGTTCGTTTTTGGTCAAATAAGCTCGTTTTAATAGGTGAAAGGTATGTGTAATTAAGCACATACCAAAATCCCCCATACTCAACTATTGCCGTGTCTTCACGCAATGCCATAAGTAAACACTTTAGAAAACCAAGAATCTCAATCCCCCTTGACTAATTACCTCGAAAAGTAGTTAAGTGTTCATCAAGGGGAATTAAGGAATCAATAGCTTTGAAAAGCCTTGTTTTGACTATTTTTAAAATATTTATACACGCATATTTTTGTTTTTTTTTCTTTTTAAGCAACTAACTAACATGTTTAACTTTCGTTATTTTCATAACTTTTAGGGTCATGGAATAAGAAGCACTTCAATCCTAAAATGCTAAAAAAAGATAAATTCATCGTCCTCGACTTTTCACTTGTCCAAACCAAGCTTAAAAACGAAATCACCGTTAAATATAAGTTAAGATGCTAACACTACTCATATTTGTAACATGTGAAGTTTTCACTCCCGACAATTATTATATATTAGGTGAATGTGCCATTTCGAATTTCAACCATGGATCAACTTTTTGCAAAATTTCTATGCTTCACGTTCCACCCGAGAATAATGAGTTTGAAGGCGAGATCATCCCATGTAGCGACTTTCGTCTTGGCACATCCCAACCTTGCGGCTAAGTGACCAGGCTTTTGACACCCCACAGAGACTAGTATCGAGACTCACGGACCTTCGGTTTCAAAAACTCTTAGGTTTCCCGTTTATACATAACTTATTTAAAATGAAATAGTCTTAGTTCGAAAGCATATTTAAATTTAAGAAAAAGAGATTTTCCCTATATTTATTAATTTACGTTTACTACACTTAATATAATTACACATCCATTAAACTAATGAAATCATCGACCTTTTAGAAGGCTGCAACATCGGTTGTGAGCCGGCAAGATGCAGCAAACTTTTATCAGTCTCGGATAATTACTATGTGCCTTATTTAGAAGACTGCAACATCGGTTGTGAGCCGGTAAGATGCAGTAAACTTTTATTAGCCCACAGTTTTTATTATTATTATCTCATTTTTCATTTCATCCTTTTTTTATTTTATTTTTTTACATATAATACCATGATATAGAGAAAATTTCTTTTTAGAAAATTTAAGTATAAATTTGAACTAAAATTATTGATATCGACTATACTTCAAAAATTGTTGATTTAAGTTTAATTTTCGAAGAGAGAACGTATTATTAATCCAGTTAGAAACTTATGGGAGAGAAAATACACAAACTACACTTATGAGCTCTTAAGATTTCCAACTAATCCTTGTTTAGCATCTAACTCATACTTAGCTCTATCATTTTTCGTTCTTGCAAATTTATAATCTTTAGTAAAAAGATCCGCGAATGCTTAGTCTATGGTTAAGGAACAACCTAGAGTTCAACACGCTCGATCGAGTCAAAATTTATTCTCATTCTACCCAGCAAGAAAGTCAAAATTATGACAAAACACTTATTTTGTTTTTGAAAATTTTTAAAATTTTTCATTTTTTTGGTATTTTGGTGGTAAAAACGGGATTACGTGAAAACAACGGCTGCAAGCACAATCAAATCGATAGATCCCCCCCCCCCCCATACTAGAACTAAACATTGTCCTCAATGTTTTAATAAGGGTCTCTACGTAAATCTAAAGCCGTCTATTAAGTATGCTTAAAGATAAACGTTAGTCGATAAGATTTGGATATTGGATTCCCATAGTGAAGCTAAGGATTTGAAGCTCGAGTGAATGAAGGACTAAACCATGAGCACGAGAGGCTTCAAAAATTCGAGCAATCCTGTACGTACAACAAAACACACAAAGCACGAGAAAGGAAGAGGTGAGCCTTCTCACAACACACTTATTCATTACTACTATATAATTATATAAGGATAAGCATGAGTTGCCACCCACGAAGCGCTTATTTTTGTTAACCGATCTTGAGCCTGACTCGATCCCCCATACTTAAGCAGGTTAAGGAGGATAGAAATAGAGAAACGGAACATCCAAGATAGGAATGTCCTCTCCATGAATCAACATCGGGCTTTTATAATGAAAAAGCTTGGAAGCTTTAAAGCTCCGATGTGATGAAGAAGGAGGAGATTTCTCCTTTGAAGCAAGAACACTGTGATTGAAAACTTTGTCTTTATTTTCGGATGAAAATGGAAGTAAATTATCAATCGCGGGGGAATGAGTAGCAAGAAATCTCGTGGATTCGACTTCAATGCATATCCCCGGATCGTAAATCTTGTTTCTATCTCCGGAAGGAGAAGAAACATCAAGATCGGATCCGAGATCATTATGAGAAGGTATGAAGTCAAAACCCATATGAAGGGTGGGATGGGTAGGTAAAATATTAGGCACATCAATGGGGATGTCATCCACCACATCAATGGTTGAATCTCCCGAATCGGGATAATCAACATGAAATGATTCGAACTCGGGAAGGGAGGTAGAATTATCGTCACCTTCCGAGTCGTAATCATCACTCTCAATACCCGGTGGTATTGAGTCATCTGGGCCGGGAAATATATCGATCTCTTCCCTAAGAGAGTCACTATCCTCAACGGGGATAGGAAATGTGGGAAGAGACTCGATGATCATATTTGGATTAGCATAAAAATCTTCTGGTGGACGGGGAGATAAATTATCATATAGCAACCTCTCTATAAGACTAATATTCTCCTCGTGTTCTCTATTAACAATTCTTGGAGGAGTTGTTATGAGTTCACCGGCGAACTCATCGAAGAGTGAATCAATCTTGGGAGAGGAAGCCATCAAAGTATCACGATTGAGTAATGATTCAAGAAGATAAGACTCGGTATCAAAACGATCATTTTTCAGATATTCAATTCCCGGTGGAATTGAATTGGTATTTTCTAACACCTCATCATCAATTTGATCAACCTTAGTGGAAGTGATTTCTTTATCAAGATCAAAGAGAGGATTAGAGAAAATTTTAAAATTCTCATTTGGAACATCCTCTTCGGAAAATGACTCATCACTCGAGGTAAAATCTTCATTGATATCGAAGAGAGGGTTAGAGAAAGTAAGATCATGATTCTTTAAAGATAAATCATACGGAGGCAAATCACACTCACCTTTGGAAGAATCTTCGGACTCACTTGGGATTTGGACAAGGTCCTCGACACTAGACTTTATTAATTTGTCCGATTCTGTTTCCGGAATAGTGTCAAGATGCTCATCCTCTATTATGAGAGAGTTTGTTTTTGGTGAATCGGGTGTAATTGCAACATACGGAGGAAGTTCAGAAATAATATCTTTCAAAGGGATAGAACTTTCTTCGTCATCGTCATCATCGTAGCAAACTGGAATCTTCCAATATCGATCTTTAGCCGCTTGCTCTTCCGCAATTCGCTTTTCTTCTTCCTTCTTTTGCATATATTGACCAACCATATCACATATGGATGTCATTTGCTCCATAAGCTTATTTTGAGAGTTGAGAAAGCTATTTTGAGCATTGAAGATAGGATGATTGACGGTACATTGCGGGGGTTGAAATTGGTCAAAACCAAAAGAATTATAATCATAGCAAGAATTTTGCTCATGATAATAGTCTTCATTCGTTGGTTGACATTGTTAAGTTTCATGAGGACCCCCGCAATTTTCACAACAAGGATATTGTTGGTGAAAACTCGGTGAAGTTTGTGGAAAATAATCAAAGCTTTGATTGAAACACGGGTCCTGATTGTAGACAAACGAGACTTGAGGTGGACAATCGTAACCGTAATGAGAATCGTTCCCACATAACTCACAAGAGTATGGTACGTATTGGGGTTGTGGAGGATAGTTTGCAACACTTGGAGAATCGTTAGAAGAGTACGAAGTTGAAAAATTGATTGATGTTCCATTTCCAAAAGTACAATAAAAACAAACTCCATCATATTCATTACAACCGCTCTAGTGGATGCCATGGTGGTTTATGGTGGTTGATAGAAAATGAAGAAGATGATGAGATGGTGGTGATCATTTGGAGGGAATTTATTGGATGAGAAAGGTTTAAAAATGGAATGGATTTGAATTTGTTTAAGAATTTCCAAAATATGTTTAAGTTTTCTGGGTAAAGATAGCTGAGGCTAGATTAAAGGAAGTCAAAAAGCAGAAAGAAACAGTAAAATCCGTGAATCAAATGGCCGGTCCCCTTAATTATTGGCCAACCCTCTTATCTTTAAGGGGACCGCCTTTATGAATTAAGGGGGCCGCCCATCTGGTGTTTTTCAGACGACCACAAATTTGATTTTTGTAACAATTTTTTGAGAAAGGTTGTGTTTTGGTGGTCAATTTGCAGCAAGTCCCATGTAAATATATATGTATGAAATCAAGTATATCATGTATGTTTGCAACAAATAAAATAAGAATGCATAATTATAAGAGCATACTAATACGTCATAGAGATTAAAGGTCCTAAGTAAGCTAAACAAGTTCAAGTTCTTCCGACTAAGTCGGGTTGTCATCACATAATTAATTAAACATAAACATTTCACATAAAGTCCTAAACCAATTATTTTACCAAGCTAGTCACTATTCAACATCTTTACTTTTTTTTTCTTGCCAAAGACTCCTTGCAATGCCTTGCCAAATGACTTGAATCCACCTCTAAGTTCCTTATGCATTTGTTGTGTTTGATTGAGCAAGTCAGTTTGACGTTCGAAGAGAAGATCATCATTTTATTCAGAAGAAGTGGGAACGTCATATTGTTGGTAATCAAGAGGCCTGAGAGAGTTTAGGTAAGTGGTAGGAGACGGGGTACTAGCACGAGAAGCACTATCATCCTAATCATCATCTCCTTGGTGAGATGAAGATCCACGGTTATGATGGGCAGAAGTTGATGAGACGGAGTGACGGGCCTTTCCACGATCACTTTGAGGTCGACAGGTTTGTCTTAGAGCAAGTGGACACATGACTCGATCAAAGACATCGTATATGCCATTGTCAAGATGAGGGTAGTTGATATCGTATAAATACGTACTAGCCGTATGTATATAATATTAAGTATCCCGTTGGAATAGATAATCACTTTAAGAAAAGTAATGATCTAATCTTCCGAGGTCGTATCCCAACAAGATTTGAATTTGAGATTTATGTTTATGTTTGTCGTTTGATGCTTGATTATCATTTAATTTTTGGGTTTTTAATTAAAACTAATGACAACGATAAACTAGATTATACTAAATATCAAGCAAGCTAAAAAGATGAAGAATATATAAAGAAAAATATGTTTGTCAAGTAAAAGTGAATAGATTCTTAAGTGTGAAGTTTCAGATCTTAATGATGAATTAATATCCGTTTAATAAATTGTTTCCTCAAAACGTTGGATTAATTTTGGAAACAACTTTTTATCAAGATATTAATTACTAGTTTAATGCCTACTTAATCTTACGGCTTTTGCCCGTTCGACTAAATAAAACACTAAACTAAATAACTTTTGCAAATTATTAATCACTAGTCACTTATTAAATTCCACACTTAATTCACTATTCACCAACTTACCTAACAAGCATATGATAAAACTACTCACTAAGCATACTACTCAAATAAGCTAAACTAAACATAATAAGCTAATTATTTTAAACTAAGAAAATTGAAATAGGAAAGAAGGTAGAACCAAATAACGAACCCGACAACGAAATAAAACCACTCGATTGCATTAACTAGGAAAAATACCAAGTTTTTTCTTTATTAGACTTTATTTTACTACTTAGATTATAAAGTTATAAACTTTATACCCTAAATAGCTTATAAAATCTAATTAAGCTCTAAACTTAGAAATAAGTCTAGCTTATACAACCCGTAAGCTCCTCGCCTCAAGAGTTGAACCAATTTCATCAAACAAAAGACAAGCAAAGTTATATAGATCATAAGATAGAGAATAAGCTACAACTAAATCAAACATAAGCCGAAACTAAACTTAACACTTTTATAGCTTCAAAACAATCCGAAATAGAAAACTTAATCAACAAACCATTTGAAACTAATAAAAACTAAACGAAACTAATAAGCCACAATCTCAAAACTAAGCTAAAAAAACCGAATAGCTAATCGACCCAAATCTACTCTTAAACACGAAATAAGCTAAAAAGCAAATAATAAGCAATAAGATATCAAAAACATACTACCGCTTCTAATATACTCCTATCTAATCTAAAAAAATGAAAACGAGATGGGAAAAAAAAGATAACGCAAGATAAGATGATTAAAACTAAGAGAAGAATTGAATCCTACTACTACTACTATCTACTCTACGAAAAAAAACAAATGAAAACAAGATAAGATATATAAAAGTGTTGCTGCCATAAGGAGAGAAACAGAATAACGAAAAATAAAACTCTTTCAACCATTTCGAACCATCAAACAACAAACATCACTCAGAAATAAATCTTCAAGACATCGAACGAATCATTAAAACATAAATCTGAAATGCTACATAGATCGAAACGAAAACAACATAAACGAAATTAATCTACCCTATTTCTAAATTACTCCTACTCCTAATCTACTTTTATTCTACTCGAAATAAAAACTAACAGAAAGATGACAGTGAAAAGATAAGATATGAAAGAATATATATCTCTTTGCTGCGTGATTATTAAGCATGAGAGAAATGGCCTTCTTTTCTTTCCCTTGGGCTCACGATTTTCTTTCTTGTCAAATGGGCCGAGATTTGCACTACTATGCTGGGCTGAGTCTTCTCT
>BQNB010147013.1:4822-15035 GCA_026074375.1 Tanacetum coccineum
TCTGGAGCATTGGTATCGGTATTAAATTATATAAGTGTACCGGTAGTGTATTAAATTCTAGAACTTGTTTTTGTGATGCAGGATTGATTTATCCAATTTTGGATAGTCCATGGGCTAGTCCAGTCCATTGTGTTCCTAAAAAAGGTGGTATGACCGTTGTCACAAACGAAGAAAATGAGCTGGTGCCTACAAGATTAGTCACGGGATGGAGAGTTTGCATCGACTATCGAAAGTTGAACGAAGCAACTTGTAAAGACCATTTTCCGTTACCATTCATGGACCAGATGTTAGAGCGATTAGCCGGCAACGAGTTTTATTGTTTCTTAGATGGTTTTTCTGGGTATTTTCAAATCCCAATTGATCCTAAAGATCAAGAAAAAAACTACTTTCATGTGCCCATACGGAACTTTCGCTTACCGTCGTATGCCATTCGGTTTGTGCAATGCTCCCGGAACTTTCCAACGTTGTATGATGGCCATTTTTCACGATATGATAGAGAAAACAATGGAAGTTTTTATGGACGATTTTTCAGTTTTTGGAGATTCTTTTTCCTCATGTCTTGCCAATTTAGATAAAATGCTTAAAAGGTGTGAAGACACCAAATTAGCACTAAATTGGGAAAAGAGCCATTTCATGGTTAAAGAAGGCATTGTTTTAGGACATAAGATCTCTAGAAAAGGAATTGAAGTCGATAAGGCCAAAGTTGATGTAATTTCTAAGCTTCCTCATCCAACAACCGTTAAAGGAATTCGAAGTTTTCTCGGGCATGCTGGATTCTATCGAAGTTTTCTCGGGCATGCTGGATTCTATCGAAGATTTATCAAAGACTTTTCCAAAATCTCTCGACCCATGACCCATCTCTTAGAGAAGAATACTCCTTTTATTTTTTCGGAAGATTGCATTCTAGCCTTTCAAACATTGAAAAAGAAGTTGACCGAAGCTCCAATTCTCATTGCTCCGAATTGGGACCAACCTTTTGAAATCATGTGCGATGCAAGTGATTATGCAATAGGTGCGGTCCTAGGACAAAGGATTGAGAAGCATTTCTGACCAATTCATTACGCTAGCAAGACCATGACCGAAGCAGAGACAAACTACACAACAACAGAGAAAGAGATGCTTGCAGTTGTCTACGCGTTTGAGAAGTTTCGATCATATCTAATCATGAACAAGAGTGTTGTTTACACGGACCATTCCGCTTTGAAATACCTCTTCAACAAGAAAGACGCCAAAGCAAGATTGCTTCGATGGGTCTTACTTCTTTAGGAATTTGATTTTAAAGTTATCGATACCAAGGGAGCTGAAAACTATGCAGCCGATCACCTCTCTCGTCTTGAAAACCCTTACGAAAATGTTTTTGATCCAAAAGAGATTACCGAGACTTTTCCTTTAGAGACTTTAAGTGTGTTAACTTCTAAAGACCAAAGTACCCCGTGGTTCGCCGACTTTGCTAACTACCACGCGGGGAAATTCATTAAAAAAGGAATGTCGACTCAAGAGAAAAACAAGTTCTTTAAAGATGTAAAACATTATTTTTGGGATGACCCTTTTCTTTTCAAGACTTGTGCGGATCAAATAATCCGAAGGTGTGTAGATGGCAAAGAAGCTTTCGAAATTCTCAAAGCTTGTCATAATGGACCCACCGGGGGACACTATGGAGCCAACTTTACCGCCAAGAAGATTTTTGATGCCGGTTTCTTTTGGCGCACATTTATAAGGATGCCTATCGAATTTAGCAAAACTGTGATGCTTGTCAAAAACAAGGCAAAATCTTCTCAACGTGATGAAATGCCTCAAAACGCAATCCAAGTTGTGAGGGATTTTCGATTATGGGGAATCGATTTAAGGGACCTTTTCCGTCAACTAGGGTAACAAATATATTCAACGTAGCCGTCGACTATCTTTCCAATGGGTGTGAAGCGAAAGCGCTCCCTTACCAACAATGCAAGGGTGTTTGTTAAGTTCTTAAAATCCCATTTCTCCCGATTCGGTGCTCCGAGAGCAATCAAATACGATCGTGACCCATTTTTGTAACGACAAATTGATAAAGTTATGTCTAAATATGTGTCACCCATCCGACTTTCGACTCCTTACCATCCTCAAACGAGTGGTCAAGTTGAAGTCACGAATCGTGGTCTCAAAAGAATTTTAGAGAGGACGGTAGGAGAAAACCGTGCCTCATGGTCAGATAAGTTAGAAGATGCATTATGGGCCTTTGCATAACCGCTTATAAACTACCGAAATGAAGTACTCTTTATGCGTATAAAGTTAGTTATGGAAAAGCATGTCACTTACCAGTATATTTTAAGAACATCGAAAGCGATTGGCTCTCAATGCATGCCAACTGGTTCGATTTAAAAAACCGCTGACGATCATCGAAAGCTTCAACTCAATGAACTCACTGAGCTTCGTCGACAAGCTTACGAGATTCGCTAATCTACAAGGAGAAAGACAAAAGAAGCTACACGATCCAAGATAAAGAACCGAATCTTCAATGTTGTGATCAAGTCCCTTCTTATCAACACAGATTAAAGATTTTCTCTGGACAAGCTTAATCTCCGTTGGTCCGACCTTTCAACAATCACGCGAAGTTTATTCATGGCACTGCAAAAAGTCTCAGCTGATGGTTCTAATTTTCAAGTCAACTTCCACCGTCCTTAAAGCACTACTATGGAGGGGATACACCACCATTGGTTATCCCAGAACCTCCAAACTTTCCCTAAGGACAACTAAATCGGGATCGAGTCGAGCTTGCGACACGTAAATCAAAAACAAAGCCGCAGTCTGGGGATTTCACCATGCTTATCCTATTCTTCTATTGTCCTTCTAACCTCTAATGTGTTTGTGATGTTAGGGGCCCACCTCTTCGTTTGTTGACTGTGTAGTGTTTGGCAGGATTAACCCAACTTTTCAAGAATCCTCTCGTGTTTTCGATGCCAATTCCGGAGACTCGAGTTCTCCATCCTTTGTGTGAAATTAGTTTGGGGAGATCAATATCCTTTCATTATTATCCGATTAAAACGAATTATCTTTGTCTACATAATAAAGGCTAGATTTACGTAGAGACCCGACCTTAAACATTGAGGACCAATATTCGTTTTAAGATTGGAGAAGGAATCTATCGATTTGATGTTGCTTGCTTATTGTTTTGTTCTCACGTACCCGTTTTTCCCGACCAAAAATAGCAAAAAATTTAATATTGTTTCAAAAAAAAAATAATAGAATAAAAAAAAAAAAAAACAAAATATTAAGACAATAATGAGGTTTTTCCGTTGGTAAAGAATAAAATAATTTTGACACGATCGAACGTGTTAGTTCTACTTTTTCCCCTTAACAACAATGAAAGATAGTCATGCTAGTCTCATGACATGCTAGACTTGAATCGTTAGTAAATGAAGACTTGTGCTAATCTCAAGTAGATTTTAAATACGCCAAGTTGAATTTTATATAGGCTAAGCATTTGCAAATTTCTTTTGTGAAGAACAAGAAATGATAGTGTTAGTTTATAAAAGTCATGATAATTAAACAGTAGAAAGTTGGATTTACTTTCCAAGGCTCATAAGTAAAAATTGTGGCTTTTCTCCCATTAGCTTGTTTCACCTTTTTATATAATTGTTTAATAAATAGAGTTGTATGGTTTTTTGGTTAATAATTAGTTAATAGAAGTTTTCTTAAGTTCCTTTGTGATTAGGATGAGTACACATCAGGAATACTTAATTTGGCTTAAAAATACAAAAATAAAAATAAATAAGTATCTCGCCCAGATTATCTCATCGTGTCGAGGCGTTGGCCAATTGTGTTGGAAGTTTTCATATGAGGTAGAGTCCGGTGTCATAATAAGTAAGAATAACCTATGTCGACTCCGCTATCGATGTGGCTTCGAGATAAAAGGCACGTTTTACTTATATAAACCCGAAGTCGAAATATTTTGCTACAATCTTGTCGGAATGGCGTGGCCGATGTTGTAGCCTACAAAGGGACTGAGGTATAATAATGGTTGCTTAATTATTTGTCTTAATTTGTGCCCTAAAAGCGCTAAGGGTATATGGTGCAAATGAGAATTGGTCCATATCATGTGCTAAAAGTGCCTGTAGGCATATGACATAATGGTGCCTTGCTTAAGTAGTGCCTAATAAAAAGACAAGATTTTGGTCCGCCTCGATGGGGACTTTAATCCTCGATTGCATTTGATCTTTTGGAAAAGTGTATAGGAGCTATTATAGCGTTTCTTTCTTAACCATTGCACCTTATTTTCTGAATAGAATAAGTAATCGACAAAAGTCTTAAAGAGCCTTCGGGTATATGACTTAAGTAAATTCCGAGATACAAAAGTAGATTTGCGGAGGAAAAGTAAGAACACAAGTTAGTAATTTATGCATAGTGTTAGTGGCATGACTTTGTAATTAAACGATGATCTTGTTTTTAACATAGCATGGGAAAAGTGAAAAATATCGGGATGATTGAAGTTAGTCTTTTAGACGCTTAATTTTGATTTTTGTTCCTATGATCCTAAAAGTTACCAAAGTGTGTAATGAAACAGTATGCATTATGTCAACACAAATAATTGTAGTTGTAGTTAAATAATCCGAAAAATCATAAAAAGAGAAAAATCTTAGAAAATGAAAGTCTGTGTATTATAAACTTAGAGATCCTCTTATCTCTCTCAAACAAAACTCTGTTGCTACTTTCAAAGGTTTTAAGTTTGGGAATTTTTTCGAGTATTTGGTTATAAGCTGTAATATTGCGTGAGGACACACAATCGTTTAGTTAGGGGAATTTTTGAAATGTTAAGACTATACCTACTAAAAAGGCCCAATTCAACCAAAACGGATCAAAATGCAAAAATGGCTTGTAACATGAGTTTTATGTTGCATGTATGGATATGTCAAATATTGCAAGAAATCAGTCAAAAACGGACACGAGAACGGATGAGTGATCAAGCAGCTAAAGAAATCAAAGCCGAAGCCAGAGAGATCATGCCTCAGCCTTCTACAGTCAACTGCAGCTAAACCACAGTCAACCAAAACCAAACTCCATTGTTTTATAAAGTTCAGGGGCTGATTTTGCAATCTATGAAAATTGTTTACAACTAAAAAAATGGACTTGCCAAACACAAGGGCCAAGATTGATAATTCCCTATAGTTAAAAGGGCGCGGGTCATGACCGGGTCAAATAAACCCGTAACCCACCTTTCAGCCAATCATAAGCTTTCCCCTAACCCAATTACCCAATTATAACCCAACCCCCAACCCGACCTAACCCGACCCTAACCTACACTACCCGGATAAACTTATAACACATTTACATTTACTATTCACTCACTTTCCCCAAATCGGATTAAACCTCACTCACACACACACGAACACACTCAAGAACACAAAGAACCCTAGTTTACAAACCTCTCACCCCCATCTAAATTAACCATGGGGTAAACACTCCTCTCACAACCCTTAACCCATCTGTCACTATCAATTAATCCCCCAACCCAATCCACCCTGGCAAAATGAGAGGAAATGATTGGGTGATGTGACGTGTGTGAGTGTTTACACTCACATAACTAACACATATGTCCACGTCAATGATCCGGGTGCACACATGCTTCAATCGAACGATTGAGATACAAGATCAAGGAGAGAGAATGATTGAAGGGCTGAGATGAAGAGGATAGAAGGATCTAGTAGATGGTAAGAGGTCAAGCTTCGGGTATAAATACCCCCTCATTCCAGCTTATGGGGAGTGAATTTTTTAGTAGTTTAATTTTGAGGTTTAATCTTTTCGATTCAGTTTTTAGTAGTTTCTTCAAATGTAATTTCAATTTTATGTTATGTACTTATCATTTCAGAGATTGTAAGATGACTTGCTTCAATTTTCAATAATATTATTGTTTCACATAAAAATCTTGTGTTCTTTTAAATCGTATTTGAAAATATTTGTATCTGTGTTTAATTGCGTTCATTCGATCAGGCTGTGATACCCAATTCCCCCCCCCCCCTGGAATTGGATGGCTGCTATGGTATCAAGAGGGTTTAGAGCTATTGGTTAGCATATAGGCTTAGATTAAGTTGTTTTTGTTGATTCGAGAATGGCTATGTGAATAACCATAAGCCTCCGGCACTCAGCTATTGTTGTTTCCTGTTTAGCTGGAAAGAAAGGGATCCTTTATTTTCTTGAAGCTTCAAAAGATTTATTTTGTCTATTTAATTCTGTTTTCTTAATAAAGAGACAGTTTAATCTAGTTTGATAAGCAGTTTAGATAAAGCTGCAGTAGAAAGCATCTTTTAGTTTAATAAGATTGAATCTATCTTGTGGTTTGAGGGTATTTGTTTATCAGTTCTTAGGTTATAGATTGAATGTTAATAAGCTGCTGAAGCTTATTAGTTTTCATATGCTCATATTGCTTATTAAAATAAGTTAGTAGTTAAGTTTTTTATAAAAGTTGTCTTAAAAAAAAAGTTAGTTAATAAGCTTTTTAAATCAATATGGATGCTGGTTGTTGTTGTTAGATGCTCAAGGGACCTGTTCTGCACGTTTTCATAATTTCAGTTAGTTTAAAAGTTACACAGTTAGTCCCCCTTTTGGTTTTTTTAAATGCAATAATTAATTAGTCCTTAGTTAAGTTACATTCGTTAGCTGCTTCGTTAGTTTAAATAGTTTAGTCTAGTTAGTCCCTAGGTTAAGGGACTATATCTGCCATTAGTTCGAACTTTGTGTTTTTTATATAAAAACTTAAGTCACCCGCCTACCCTCTACTTTCGAAAATGGTAATTTCGGCCCATGTGTTTTGTTGGTTTTAGTTTAAGTTTTATAGAAATAAGTTTTATTAAAATTAAGATTTTAGTTTAATTAGTTAAATTAGTTTTTAATAAATAGTTTAAAATTAGGGCTTTTTATAAATTTCTGCACTTTCTCTTTTTATAAAAAGTATTTTTATAGAATTTTTAGTTTAAGTTTTATATTTTTTTTAAAAAAAAATAATTTTCAAACTTTTAGTTTTTAATTTTCAACTTTAATTTTAAATTGTAATCTTTTAAATAGAAAGCAACTTTTCTTTATTTAGTGAAATTTTAAGTTTTACGATTTTTAAGAATTTAGAATTGGTTTTATAGCGTTACTATCAATATTATTGCTTTTAAATTTCGTAGTAATACTCATACCAAATTTTCTTTCTCATTCAAATCAGGATCCAAACCTAAACGTGGTTTCAATTCATTAGTCATTGGGGAAACGACCCGGTGATCATACTTGCCCCGGTTTAATATACATATTTTAATATTACATTATAATATAATTTTTTCTGAGAGTGAATTTCTATCAAGGTAACTTGGGTAACTTTCTTAATTACTCTCTGGGATTATATATTATAGATAAATCTAAGTATAATAAACTGCAACTCATTTATTTCAAGATCAACAGCACAAGATATATATAAGAACGACACAAAAGTCGTTTAGTTTTGATACTTGGATTTAATAAAGACATAATTACAAAGACTTATTGCGTTTACTTGTTCTTATGTTTATTTTTTAGCAAAGATAACAAAAGATTCCCAAAACATGATGCACATAAATCTTTAACAGTGCAATCTCAAAACATAAACCCAATGCATCCTTGCACCTCCCGTGCCATTGACCTCACTGAAAACATTGCTTAAAAAAAAAACGTCAACAAAATGTTGGTGGATTCATAGGTTTATGTATTTAAATTATGCAGGACCAGCTAAGAATTTCCCGTGATATTTTGGTTTATACACAATATGCTAACAATCACAAAACCAGATACTGTTAGCAAACTAAGCTCATGACACTGAAGCTCAACCGAATAAAAATTTTTTTATTTTATTTTTATTTTTATTTGCCCCCTTTTTTTTTTTTATTTTATGCAGTTATTTTGCCCTACAAATGATTGTAACCCGCAACATCCAAGTCCCACATGGTCAATTTCGTGAGTCCCTATGTAGCTAATCACCCAAACGGGGAGGTTAATCCCAATAGATCTATTTATAACCCATCGCGGGTGCTCACATAATGCAATTAACAACGTACATCTATACAATTGACAGTTCATGATAAGTGGGCTCAGAGGTTATCGCTACTTAGGCAAACACATAATCAAATATACTTTAAAACACTTGCGCCAATTTATAAAACAAATATGTTTCCACCCCAAATAATAGATATCAAAAAACTGTAAAAGTGGGCTATAACGCCACCTTGAGTACAGATAGTTCCAAAATAGATACAGGATAAAACGTCACGCAAGAACGATAGAGCAACCTATTTAAATTAAGGATGTATAAGGTACTAGATTACTTAATTTGATAACAAATGAATATAATCTTATAGTGTTACATCGTATACGTTCGATTGGGGCTATCATAATTAATAGAGGTCCATGACATGACGTACGAGGAGTTAGGACACTTTAAATCGAAAATCCTACAACATGTCGAGTACGCCATTCGAAGAGAGCCTCAATAAAGAACTCCCTAGTATTATAGAAATTTGTGATAACCACGTCAATATTCTATATAGCAAAATCACCGACATAATCATTTCAGTAAAATAATATTTATAAAGTGAGAAACGTTTATAAATATACTTTACGTAACAAATGACTTTAATTTGGATCGTTTTAAGCCCTGCTACTCGCGTAAATTACGTCCACATCTTCGTAGTAGAGACGAGTGATCAAAATATTACATATTCAATTTTTGATATTCCTACAATGAATAGTGTTTACTATTCACGATAGCTCGTATTGTCGTTTTTTTAGTCTTTAATTAGCGTAAACTTGTAATTCGAATAACTTATTCGTTTTAATCCCGAATTTAGTGATTCCCTTCGAGTACGTTTTGTTATTAAAAGAGGTATTTATTTATAAAGTTGGTCCGCTGATGAAATAGTACTTTTACTGTTCATATAAGTTTATAAAATTACTTTTATAAACTTTAATTAATTTATCGAAAAATGTCGTAGTTTATTCGTTTATTAGTTTCCGTTTTTAATACGATTCTTTCGAGTACGATCTCGTAATTAAAAGTTATATCATATATTAGATGTTTTAAAAATGAAAGTTGCTGTAATGAATAGTAAATTTTATAAAAGTAGTTTTATAAAAGTATTAACTATCTTAAACTTGTAACTGGGCGTATCTCTTCTCATCTTCGTTATTAATGCGTTTTTTCGTAGTTTCTTTATGACCCTCGATCCTTGTGACATGTAGTATTTTATAAAAATCATAAAAAATATATGTAATTTTTTCGAATTACAAATTATTTCCTAAACATGTTTATACTTAAACCATATGTTAACATACTTTTACATTCATTTTTCCATGATATATATAACCATATGGGAGCTGTATGAGCAGTAACGTCCACGTACGGCTCCGTGAGAAGGGCGGTGGACAAGCGGTACACTGAACACCAACCCAATCACTTGCTTTAACTACTCATGATATGGATGTGGGAGCATCAACTCCGTTCCTGTGGGCTTTTGAGACTTTCTTTTTGATGCTGCGATCACATAAAAACATAAACTTTGAGGCTCAATAGCTAAATACATGGCAATTGAATCATAAGCCGTTTTTGTGCTATAATTATTTTTCGGGGATAAGTGCATAAATTCATAAACATAAATGAAAACTCATTTTACATATTAAAAGTCCTTAGTGGTGATTATAGCCATATTTAACATATAACACATAAAATCATAAGAAATAAAAGTATGAAGGAATTAAGAAGACCTTAGAGATGATGTATGAGATGAGAAACAAGTTCTAAACCCGTGTTTAGATTCAAAACCAAAGCTTACAAGCTTATAAACCCTAGATTAGGTTTGAAACCCTAATCTTCCCTTTTCTTCCTTAATCCTTGCAAATGATGAACCAATGCTTGCAAACACCTTAGTATGCCTTAGGATTGATGTGTAAAGGGTTGTATGGATTGTATAAAAATTTTGTATGGTTTGATTATGTTTGTTATTTGAGCCGTGGCTTTTAGAGCTTAGAAGAGAGAAAGAAAATAAATTTTGTAAGTAAAAGTGTAAGTAAACTTCACTTATGCATGCATGCTATATATAGGAAGGAAAATATCTTACTAACCTAACCATAGTTACTTTCTAACCCTTGCACAAGGTTAAGAAGTCAAGTTGTTCATGGTGTAAGAGTTTGTTCCCTAGATCTTTCTTAATATCTAGATATTATGGACAAGTTG
>BQNB010147014.1:0-16496 GCA_026074375.1 Tanacetum coccineum
TCTTAGTCTTCCTAAGAGCACGACTTATTTTTGTAATGATCTCAATCATGTGAAGATTGCTATTTTTAACGTTCTTCCCTTTGAAGAAGGACGTCTCCCGGTAAAGTATTTAGGTGTTCCACTGGTTTCATCTAGATTATTGAATCGGGATTGCAAGGAGCTGGTTGAGAAAGTCCAAGCGCGTATACAAGATTAGAAGAATAAATCTCTTTCAATTGCGGGCATTGGTTCTATGCACATTTTCTGGGCCTCGGTTTTTATGCTCCCATCTCGCATTTTATGTGACTTAGAGCAGATTATGCAAAGCTTTCTTTAGAGCCAAGATATGAGAAAGGGTCAGTCTAAAGTAGCATGGGAGGTTGTGTGTCTTCCTAAGGATGAGGGTGGCCTCGGTTTGAGAAGGTTGGATCACTTCAACAAGGCGTTAATGGTCTCCCATATTTGGAAACTCCTTTCGCTTAAAGAATCGCTATGGGTTAAGTGGGTACATGCGTACAAGCTAAAGGGTCGAAGTTTTTGGGACGTCCCTCTTTGTGGTAACATGTCATGGGGATGGAGAGAGATATACAAATCAGACCGCTTGTTAGGGAATTCATTTGGCATAATATTGGAGATGGAGCTCTTACATCCTTATGGTATGACCGTTGGTGTTACAGCAGCCCATTGGCTAATTCTATATCGACTCGGGACATGTATAGAGCTGGGTTAAATCCTTTCTCCAAGGCTCAAGATATTTTTCTCAACAATACTTGTCATGGCCTCAGAGCTTATCGATAATGATCCTTTTTCTTGGTTTCAATAGTATGTCCTAACATCTTATTTGTTGGAATGGCGTGATGAAATGGTAATGTTTTAGCCATTAATTCATTAGCATGGTATGGAATTCTATCCGGCCTAGTAGTGATAAAGTTATTTGGAGTGACGTTGTATGGTTCTCGCTGTGTATTCCACGCCATGCTTTTAACCTTTGGCTGATTATCAAACAACGGCTGAAAACTCAAGACAAGATTTGTAGTTGGGATGTTTCGAGTTCTCTATCTATGTTGTGTCTGTTATGTGACTTGCAACCTGATTCACATGAACATCTCTTTTTTGAATGTTCATTCTCGCAACAAGTTTGGAATTACATGAAGACATATGCTGGGATGAGCACTTCGGTTCCTGTTTTTTCTAGTACTTTGGCTTCCCTTATTCCGATAGCTAAAAGGAAGTCTTCTAAGAGTGTTATTGCCAAGATGGTTATCGCAGCTTGTGCCTATTACATTTGGCAAGAGAGGAACTGGCGTCTTTTCAAGAAGAACAAGAGGACGGCAAAACAGGTTATTGATTGCATTATGAGTTGTGTCCGTCTCAAACTTCTCTCATGCAAGTTTAAGAAGTCGAATGATGGTGTGCTGTTCTCACGGCTTTGGAATCTGCCTGATTCGGTGTTTATATAAAGTCGATGGCTGATGCAGTTTGCTTATGTTTTTTTAGGTGGTATTTTCTTATTGGAGTTTTTGGCTATGTAATTGCTAGTTAGTTTCATATGGCATGCCATATGATATAGTGGTAGTTCAAGTTTGAGCTTGAGGTTAATGTGGTTTTCAGCCACATTCCATTGTACTTTTTGGTTTTTTGGGAGTTTAATATATTTTACCGGGGTCAGTCCCCTTTACCCAAAAAAAATAAACATCCATCAATAACATAACAAAATGAAATAATGTTGAATCCATTATAAGGGATAAAACATAAAATTTGCCATTAAAGCCCATAGAACAAGAAACTTAAACTAGAAAATAAAGGAAAATAGATAAAAATCCGAAATCTTAGGATAAAATCTTGTCTTCCATATAATCCAAAGGGTTTGAGGTATCATAAGGGTAGATTTAGTGCGGAAGGTATGGTGTATTTGAAGTATATCCAAGATGATGTCGGATGTAGGAGCATATGAAGTGAACACCTTCTTGTAGGCGTTGGAGTTGGTTAACTTTGTTGGTACAACATCTACACATGTGTAGATGAGGGTTGTGATTGGTGTTTGGAATTAAATGATCAAATTTGTTGTGGAGAGAAGGTTTTTCATTTTGTGGAGTGTGTTTTTGAATGTACTCGAACATGAGATGCATTTCATGTAATAGTAAACCAATTTAATAATATAAATCAAGTAAGTGAAACGTCTCGCGAAATCCGAATGCAACCTAATTAATTATAGGCCGTATGAGTATAATGTATTTAATATACATACCACAATATAATCTATAGAGTCACACCACCACCTAATAGTTTTTGTTTAATTTAAAAAGTCAAAATAATATTTAAATCATACTTGTTAAATAAATGTTTAAGTATTTGTATCCGTAAGAAAAAATATTATTGTTGTCTGACAATTGATTATTTGTTAATAATACTTGATTTAATATTTTTATTGTTTATATAATGATATTATATAAATAGTTTAATTGTTTTTATAATAGTAATATACTTATTAAAGTTAACAAAAATATATAAACATTATATAATTGATACTACTATATTTCTTAAGGTTTTTATAGCCCTTTACCGGACCCGAAAACGCTCGTTAAAACCATATTTTAAAATTGTTAACAGCTTTAACTTGTATTTTATAAAAAAATTGCAAAAATTGTTTTAAAAAATTAATTAGGTGTTTTTGTAATTTTATTTATCTGAGATCTTTAAAACTCATAATGTTCTCAGTTTTAACTCTTGTTTCGCTTGTATTTAGGGCATAAAGGTTTAGATCCTTCATACACTTTTTTCTCCACAGGCCCAGCAATGTAGGCCCTTGCCACATTTTGCCTTTTGAAAGGATGTTGTTGTTTCTGGTTGTTTCTTGAGTTGTCATCAAGTTTCCTTTTATTTTCAACTTGATGGTCAGCAAAAGTACGGATCTTTTGATCCATCAGTTTAGTTGCAAACTCAATTGCATCTTGCATTGTCTTGGGCTTAGATGTTATCACACTTCCCTGAATCATGTCAGGAAGTCCACCGACATACTTCTTAACCTCATTAGATTCTTCGTGTAACTTCCTCTCGCTCATCAGTGCCGACTCTTGGAAACGTTGGTTATAGCTCAACACATCAGTACCTTTAACCTTTAGGTTCCACAGTTCAATCTTTAGCTTCTTGATCTCGCCTCTTGGATAGTACTTATCAGTCATAATCTTCTTTAATGTTTTCCATGGCATTCCATATGTAGCAGCATGACCAACAGTCTTGACGTGGAAATTCCACCACGTTAGAGGATTTCTAAGAAGAGTGCAAGTAGCAACTTGATCTGGTACGCGACGGTGCAGTTGCTAATATGGAATACAGACTCCATCTTTTCAAACCATTGAGTTAAACCAACAAGCCCTTCAGTACCCTTGAAATTAAGGGGCTGGCATTTCAGGAAGTCACTATAAGTGCATTCACGAGCAACTCGCTTTGTCCTTCTGCCACTTCCAGAATCATGGCTATTATCACCATTTCTACTGCCTCGTTTAGCTTCATACTCAGCCAATGTAGTAGCAACTCCTTGGGCTATTAGTGCCTTAATGGCGGCATCGGTCATAGGTGAGGTGGTTGCGGTGGTTCTCTTTAGCGGCATTTTCTTCAAAATCACAAGAAAATATAATACACGTTAGATTTCATACAATCATAAACGCGACATGATATATGCATAATAAATAAAATGATATCACCTCACATAATATACAACTGAAGTAAAATTAACAATGACATAAATAAATTGACATTCATACATAATAATATTGATAATCATACATGATAGTTTGGTTACAATGACCAGTACAGATGAGATACAAAATGAAAATATGGTCCTAAGGCAATGCTAGCTAGGAGTTACCCATAATACTTAGCATGTCATACAAGATAGCTAAAAGATGAAACAAAATCCCTACAGCCTACTAGTTGGGAGTTACCCATAAAACTTATCACACTATACAGGATAGCTAACAAATGGTACAATACTAACAGCTACTACCAGCATCAGCTGGTCCATCATGAGGCTCTAGTACTCTAGCGGGCTCTGGCTCTCTGGTCCTGTCGTGTCCCTGCTGAATGTGTTGGGTCAATCGGTCGCTGTCCTTAGTCCTCTACCTCTATAGTACACTGATCTGCTCATGTAATGCCTTGACCTCTGCTCGATATGCTAGGAGCTCAGCATGTACCATCCTGTTACAGTCTATGTCCTGTAACCATGCCTGTCGGGCGTACCTAGCCTCGCTCTCTAAAAGAATAGCTATGTGGAGATAATATCACCTATCTCTAAACAATGTGTTGACTCTGGCTCTCTGAAGAGCTCGGTCATCCTGGACGTCTTCAAATCGAACATACATCTCATGAGTATCCCTAGCAAGAGTAATGGCAAGATATGTTACTCTCTGGCTCAACTTCTCTAAAGTGGTTGGTGCTCTCCCCTCCATATACCCAACCATGTCATCCCAAACATCTGTAATCCTATAGCCAACTTCTCTAGACATAGGACGTCTAGGGGTGGCATCCACAGTATCAACAAAACTATAATCAGTAGCATGAGTAACATCCAATCCAGGCTGTCTAGCAGCAGTAGCTGCTGAACTCTCCCCCACCTCAAACCTAGGAGCGAGAGTAGTCAAACATAACCTTTTCTGAGGTGGTACATCATCCTCGAGAATATCCTCCCCATGGTCAGTAGCAGGTAACAGCAAAGGTGATAATGATGCAGGTAATAGTAATTGTGGTGATGGTAAAGGTAATGGTGGTGAGGGAATTGAAGATAGTGGAGTAAGTGGAGAAGCTGGTGGTAATGATGAAGGTAGTGCATCAGCAACCGCAGCAATGAGCGCCTCAGTAGCAGCTGCTATTGGTGTTTGGGGTCGAACATATATCCTAGCCCTGCGAAGTCTAGGTGATGGTGCACGTGGTGGTGATGCAGCTCTCGACCAAATCATAGCTGCTCTGTAGCCTAGTGGTGCCTCAACATAAGTAAGGCTAGTATGGGTAGGTGGTGATGGAGGTGTAGGAGCAGACTCGTCTGTCTCAAATGCCTTTGTATCCTCAACCGAGAGGATAAGGTCAAAAACAGGTAATGTAGTATAGTCGACCGGAGCTACATGCTCCTCCTCTTCCTCGTCCTCCTCCTCCTCCTCGTCATCATCATCTCCTCCATCAGCAAGATACTTAGCAGGATCCTCCTCGGGGTCCTCCATCGTTATCACGTTTTGCCTCTTTGAGATTTTTGTCTAGGTGCTCACGCCGTAACGGGCATGTTTATGTGTCTAGTACATGCATATGGTAGCGACCAAGATTATGTCTGTGCAATTGAGTGACTTCACAAATATAAAACCTTGTCTGAGTGACTCGTGTGAATTTAAAAACAAACACTTTCCCTATGTGAGATGCTGTGTTATATGTCTATGCCTGAAAAGTTATAAAACTGATAAACATTTGTTAATGCTAAAATGATTTTATTCTATCGTCACGATAAATGATCTTGTTTTATCGCTTTAATTGCTTGAGGGCAAGCAATAGCTAAGTGTGGAGGGATTTGATAACGCCTAAATTATACATATTTTCGGCGGCGTTATTTGCATTTATTTAATCATTTCTCGTGAACTTTTGGTACTTAATCAAGTATATTTGCTATTATATGTTCTAGGTATGTGTCGTAGAAGAAAACGAAAGAATACACGAAGATAAGAAGCTTAAACGAAGAAGTAAACTCAAGATAAAGATCTCCCGACACATGTCCACTGTTTTGGCCATAACCGGAGCATACGAACTCGGATTGAGTTGATTCAAGCGGCCATAGAAAGAGAATTAAATTATCTACAACTTTGGAAAAGGCCACTTGCTGAAAACACCAAAAGTGCGCCGCACTTACCCAAAAACCGGTGCACTTTCTGTCTAATCAGCCTTGTTCACTGTTTTGATGATAACACGGTCATACGAACTCCGTTTTAGTTGATTCAAGCGGCCACGTGAAGACAATTTAGTTGTCTACAACCACGCGAAAGACCAAGTGCTGAAAGTACTAAATGTGCGGCGCACTTCTAAAAAAGTGTGGCGCACTTCTGTTCGAATTTAAGAGAATTTAATGGCATTTAATGAAGACAACATTTACACCTCAAGTGCGTCGCACTTATTTGTAAGTGCGCCGCACTTGGCCCCCGAAACAGCCTATATAAGGCCCCTTTGCCTCTCATATCTCATACATCCTCACACCACTTTCTCTAGTTCGTTTAGAACACTCCAAGTGGGTGTTTTTGGTGAACTTGGCTTGACAAACCAAGGAACCAAACACCGCCTTCAAACCACCATCTACTACAACCACTCTCCACCATAAATTTCTAGTTTATAATCCATCCAAGGAAGTAGCATTGAAGTGTAATTCGAATCTATAAGCGATTGTGACAGAATTGTTCATAGTTTCCGAGTTTTACTTTGAATATAATAAAGTGTTCTTGGGAAATTCATGTGAAATCACCATATTTTGGTCTTGGAATTTAGTATAATCTCGTTTATCCTTTGAATATGATCTTTATTGAATTCATGATGAATGTTATGTGTTTGGTTACTTGTTTGATTATGGAGTAGTAATCTTATGTTTGTTTGGGCATTATGTGATCTTGGATATGGAGGGTTTGGATATGTGTTTATTGAAATGGTTAAACATGATTTTCTAAGTGTAAAGGCCGAAAGGATACTTATAAACTTATGTTTTATCATTCCACTTATCATATCGATTATAATAACTTATAAACACTATCCTAAACACTTCATTATCAAAGTGATCATTGTCTAAACAAACATACCTTAATCATTTGATTGAATCATCCTTTAATTGCTTTCTTTGCATTATTCGATATATGCTCGTCTTGGTTAATTTGATCAGTGACAATCATCTTAGCCTTAGCACCTTAATTACAAACTGTGAAAACTTCAATTCTCGTGGAACGGCATGGACTTACCTAAAGCTATACTATACACAAACGGGTATACTTCCCGAGTGTTGTGTTTTTAGTAAAAATCTATATTTCTAGTATTATAAATTTAAAGCTTGGAAAACACACATCAAGTTTTTGGCGTCGTTGCCGGGGAATTGTTTAAGTTGTTATAGTTTGTTGCTTATTTCTGATGCTATTTTGTATCAATTTTTTTTTTCAAACTCGCCGTACCGTTTTCTAGCAAACTGAAACTAAAAAAATTGTTTTTCCTCAGGAAGTTCGCCGCACATACAATTTGTGCGCCGGTTTTCCTGAAAACCCAAAAAATACGCCGTACTTTACCCAAGTACGCCGCACTTTCTGAAAATTTTCACAAATAGAATCTTATTTCAAAAACCAAAACCAAAACCCCCAATCTGTTAGTCTTAGGTTCTATAATCATTTGGAATTGTATTTTATCTGATTATATGCCTTGTGTATTTGTTGTAATTATTAGTTTTTCATAATAATCGAAGAAAAGAAACTTTCAGAAAACGGCGCTATGTTTCCCTAAAGTACGCCGTCCTATCAAAAAAAAATCTTTTATATATTTATCCTTATTTTTTGGGCTATATATATTAAATTAATAATATATATATATATATATATATATATATATATATATATATATATTATATATAATTATATATATAAAAAATTATTAAAAAAATATATGATAATAATTTACTTTATTTCTGAATATTATCCTATTATCTTATCTTATTATATATAAATGTCTTTTTGCAAAATGCTTAATGTATGTATAAATCCCCTATCTTACGGAAAACAACTTGGGAATCTAATATATAAATTTAATAAAAATTCAATAACAATGACTTGTAAATTTAAAATGTTCCAAAAAGAATACATTAACATCCTATCGTTAATGAATTTATCATCATAAATATACCTGAAGAAGATGTCGAACCAGAACCAAATTTACCGCTCCAAGAAATAATTTTCTCGATCTCGATGATCAGCCTATGTGGGAAAGTGCTAAGACTGTAGCACCGACTCCTAATTCTGCCATTATTAAACTCGATGTTGATGACAACTTTGTTATCAATAGTACTCACTTAAATATGATTTGGGAAAATAAATTCGATGGTTATCTGCGGGCCGATCCGCATGACCACATCCGTGAATTTCTCGCAATTTGCAACATGTTCAGATATGGCAAAACTCAAAGTGAAGTTGTCAAGCTTATGATCTTTCCCTTATCCTTGTGCGATGAAGCTAAATTCTAGTTTAACAAACTTAATGAAGAGTCTATAACATCGTGGGAAAAATGAGAAAAGTTTTTATAAACAGATTCTTTCCACCTTCGTTATTTAACCGTCTTTTACTTGAAATCAGAAATTTCTCTCAAAACGTATGTGAAAGTCTAACCGAAGCTTGGTTACGACTGAAAAGCATGCTTCGAAAATGCCATGGGCACGGTCTGACCAAAGGAGCTATTATTCAAGTATTCTATCACGGTCTAGACGAATCCACTCAAGCAATCCTAGACAAAACTGCCGGATGAATCTTCCTCTACAAAAGTCCAAATCAAGCTTTTCAATTTCTTGATGACAAAGTCCTTTTCAAACTTGATTGGTCCACTAAATCTCAAAATGATCATCATCAAAAATCTGTTTCCTTCGCCGATGGAAGTGATAGTAATACTAATAATTCTCGATTTATGGAAAAATTAAAGGCTGTGGATTCTCAAATTATAAGCTTAAATGAAGAATTGGAAGATATACGTAACAAATACAATGAGCTTAGAGAGGGAAACACTTCTAAAAACCACCTGAACGATGACACGCCGATGTGTGAATGTCATGAAGCAAATTACATCCAATATGGAGAATATCAAAACCAAAATTCTCATGATTTGTATTCTCACCAATCCCATCACGATCGTAATGATTCTGAGAAATCGCTCACAGAGTTAAACAATGATGTGAGAAATGACCTCGAAGATTTCAAAAGATGTATCCGTAGCATGAGAACCGTTCATTGGAAACTCTATGACAGAGACGATCATAAAACCACCGATGTTTTACCTAACAAAAAGTCTAAACCTATCAACCAAGAACCTCAATCTAAAACTGATTTTGAAAAATTAATGACTAAATTCTTGGATGATCAAAGAGTTTCAAATATGTTTGTCAAAAACAATATTAACGATATAATTTTAAAGATGAAGCAAAATGAAAAGAATTTCCAAACTATCTTTAAAAACATGGAAAGGAAAATAGATGAGTGGGAGAAGTCTCAAAACATCTCTTTAGAACAAACCAATTGGACTGAACCACAACCTCCTCCTCAAGCTCACACTAAGCACGTGAATGTCGTATTCACAGGGAGTGAAAAGTCCGATTATTCTCCGAAAATTCTAAAAGATCCACCACCTCCTATTATCGTTAACAATAAAACCAAAATAGATAAACCCATTAAAACATCGAAAGGAAACTATCACGTGGTAAAAACAAATGAATATCCATTCCGTAAGTATATACCAAAAACCCCATACCCTCAACGTTTAAATGTGGATCATTCTCACTTGAACCGTATTGTCAAGGTATCCTGAAATCAAGTTGAGTATAACAAAAAGAATAGTAGTAATAGTAAATAATAATAAACCTATAAAAAAACTAAAAAATATATAAATATAATTTTTTTTTTGCAGTTTGATAAGTTTGATGTGCATGGGCCCGTGTGTTTCTTACTTGATTTCTGCATCTAAAAAGAATTTATCGAACTTTGTGGGTGTATTCGTTGGAAACCATCACGAGACTATAACTCGTCCACTCGGGACACCGAGGGGTTTAAAGGCTTGTTGCATGCGCTAAATGCAACCATGGTGCCTACGAAAGTGCACTTTTGTATTTAATATTTTTCTTGTAATTGTGTTTATTATGCAGATGAAATAAAACAGGTGAAGCTTGGATTGGTGGTTGGCATTTTACACTTGGAGACTTATATAATTGGAGTATTATATTACATGTGGTAGAATACACTTGCTTGGCGCTTCGTTTCGCGCCATATCCTTCATAATTCAGCCAAACACTTATGAGCCACGGGAAGTTTCAAATTTACGCATAATGCTCTACTTAAGTGTGGAGGAGCTCTCGCTCCTCACAAAAAAGTGAACGTAATGGAATCACTCAAGGATAGCTCCAACATAGTTATATCTCTCTATGCCCCGGGAAGTACCGTTTTCCCTTAATTTTCCCTATTTTCTATATTTATCAGTTCTCACATTGAGGGCAATGTTCAACTTAAGTGTGGAGGGGTAGCAAATAGGAAAAAGTAATCATGTCCCTCCATGTTTGCCCTACAGAAAATTTAAACTTTCAACTGATATTTTCTGGAAAATTTAAAAAATTTAAAAATTTATATATTGCTTTTCTAAAAACTTAAAAAATGCATACGCTTAGTAAGGCAAATCCAACCGGATTGACATTTTAACTAGCACACAAATTAACCCACTTAAATTATGAGAAATTTAGCCTTAAGGAATCCGGGTAGGGTATCACCTTTGATTGCCCAAGATTATTTTTCGCCTTTTGCTTGCTTCAAGTTAGGGTTGTAATGCCAGTCATATGTGTCTATTCCGTCTGTTATTTAATGTGTATGTATGCGTCTTTGTCGCTTTTTTTCTGGGGCATTAGATTTTGCAGTTACTAAAGTATATTTGTAGTGGGCCGATAATTTAGTAGCTCCTGCAACTAGTGCTTGATAATCATTTACTAGTACAGCCAGTTGAGCGTTAATTTATAGACAAAGTCGTATGATAAGAGGTTAAATAAATCCCTATGCAATCATGTATCTGCAGCACTCACTTTTAGTGTTGAGATCCCCCAAAGTATCCCAAGAGCAAGAAAAATATGCTCAATGAAGAAGAAGTTTTGTGTCAGCCTTAGTTATCGCAGTATTTGGAATAAAAAAAGAAAAAAAAGTTCAAAGTATAAGGCAAAGCTCTGCCACATGGAATCAAGCATCTGTTATTCACCCTCATCATTATCAAGTTTTGCCTCTTTGAGATTTCTGTCTAGAGTGCTCTCGACAGCCAACAGGCTTATGTTTATGTGTTCTAGTACAAGCCATTATTGGTAGCCGGACCTAGATAATGTATGTGCCAATTGAGTGACTTCACATATATAAAAACCATATTGAGTGACTCGTGTGAATTCAAAACAAACACTTTTCCCTATGTGTGGTGCTTGTTATATGGTCAATGCCTGCAAAGTTTTAAAAGCTGGTAAACACTTGTTTTCATATTTTAATTTATTTTTTTCATGTAACAGGATAAATGTTTGTTTTCTCGCTTTAATTAGCTTCAGGGCAAGAATTAGCTAACGTGTGAGGATTTAATAACGCCTAATTTACAATGTTATTCGGCGGGTTATTTGTATTTATTTGTTCAGTTCTCGTGACTAACTTTTGTTTTAATATAGTATATGTGACTATTATATGTTCTAGGTTTGTGTCGTGGAAGATTACCTGAATATTACACGTAAAAATTGCAAGCTTAAACGATTAAATAACTCAAGTTAATTATTTCTGACACATGCTTCATGTTTTGGCCAATAACTCGGTCATACGAACTCCATTTTAGTTGATTCAAGCGGCCACGAAAAGAGAATTCAATTATCTACAACCATGAAAAAGGCCAACTTTTCAGTCGGTGGAAGAATTAAATGCAATTAAATGCTAAGTGCATTAACTCACGAAGTGCGGCGCATAAATAAGTTTGTGCGACACACTTTGGCCCATTTTTAGCCTATAAATACAGCCCCTAATCACCTCATTCCATATCTCTTACACACAAAACCATTCAAATAGCTTTAGAAACACTTTGAGTGGAGGTTTTTTGCGTGATTTTGGCTCTTGACAAAACCATGGATCCAAACCACCCCATTCAAACCACCATCACCACCATCGACTACCACCACTCTCCACCATCAATTCCCAGGTTTTGATCCATCAAAGAATCATAATAGAAGTGTTTATTTGAATCTATAATTGATTGTGACAGAATTGTTCATAGTTTCTGGATTTTGCTTTGAATATAGTAAGTTGTTCTTGGGAAAGTCTTCGTGAAATCACCATATTTTGCACCTCTGAAGTCGGTATTAAACCTATGTTAATCTTTGCATATGATCTTTATTGATTTCACCATTGAATGTTATGTGTTTAGTTACTTTGATTATGGCAGTAGTAATCTTATGTTTGTTTGGGCATAATGTGATTTTGATTTGTAGTGTTTGGATAAGTGTTTATTGATAGGTTAAAACTTTATTTTATACAAGAATATATGCCGAAAGGTGTTTATTATATCTCTGTGTTTAATCCTTTACACATTACCCCCCCCCCCCCTAGTATTAGTTATACATAACTTATAAAGGCCGAAAGGATTTGTTGCTTATATAACTCAATATAATCATAGTTATATTTAAAGGCCGAAAGCGATTTATAAAACTTGTCGATAACTAATATTTTCTTAACTTATAAAACACTATTATATAAACAATCATTAGATAAGTGATAATTGCCTAAAAAAACATACCTTAATCATCTTGATTGAATATCTTCTTAATTTCTTTCAGTTATAATATATGCCGATATATGCAAGATTTGGTTAATTTGATCCGTGACAATCTTATTAACTTTAGCACCTTAAAATTACAAAATGGGAAACTCAATTCATGTGGAACGGAACGACCAGGACTTACCTAAAAGTTATACTATACACGAACGGGTATACTTCCCGAGTGTTGTGTTTTTAGTAAAAATCGGTATTTCTAGTTATTATAAATTTAAAGCTTGGAAAACACACATCAATTATGGAGCTAGTTATGTGGTGATTAATGAGCCATTAATCACTTATAATTTCATTGACTAGTGTTGAGTAATCTCTACTATAAATAGAGATCATAACATCTGCATAAGCGACATAAGAAAACTTAAACACTTGGATGTGCTAGGGTTATTGATTTGTGCCTAATTCAATAACATACATTTGGTCTTATCCCAAGTAGATATTCGTGATACCCAGGCAATAGGGTCGAATAGTTACTTTGGAAAGTGATAACACAATTCCAAGTGATATCTGGTAACCATACATTGATAATTTTTTGCTATTGATTATCTTCACCTTATTCTGGGCTTATAACCACCAACGGTCACTTGACCCTAAATTATATACCTTTATTATAAGGCAGAATTCGGGTTAAATTGCATTTAATGCAACCCGCTTACCCGCCCCGCATAAAAGCCAAGATTCGAGTTAAATTGCATTTACCCCCCCCCCCCCCAAAAAAGCTAGGATTTTGGTTAAGCATTTAATGCAACCCACTACTTAAGTTTTGGTTAACAACTGGATTCACACAAACCTCCCACCGCCTCATACATCTCAGATTTATATCTCTCGCTCTAAAACACACATTGAGATCTATTTTTTCTCTTTCATGTCACCGCCTGGACACAAATTACAACATGAACATTTTATCATGGGAGTGTGATGATGGTGAGGGATTTAACCTTATAGAATGTACTTTTACCGTTTACATGTTGTTTCATTTAATTTTTCGAGGTCCAATTATTTTAATTAGGGTTAGGGTTTTAGGTTTCTTGCTAGTTAGGTTAATTGGTGAGTTAAAGTTTGTGATTTTGGTTTACCTTTCATGGTTTTATGGTTTAGTTGAGCTGCTTTTTGATTTATGCGGCTCCTTTATGTGATGATGATGATAATGATGAAGCTTTTTGTTTAGGGGTTGACTGAGTTAGTTTATGGTTAGAATGGGTGGCGGTGTTTTTACGCTTATACTTTTTGAGAGCGTACTTTTCTGACATCCGCGGCTTGGCGAGGAAACTGTACCCGTATTGTGGTTGCAGCCATGGCGTTTGTTTGGTATTGCTTTCATATTTGCAGAACTTTGCCTCATTTTGACTATCTATGTACATTTAAGTTTATGTGTGCCATTTTGTTGTACCTGTGTGCTTATGTTACAAATGATGATGATGATCTTCTACTGTTATATTTTTGTGAGCCATGGTTTACAAACACCTGTATTTCGGGCAGCCATAGCTACACCGTGGTTGCAGCCATAAATAGTGTTTCGTGTGGTTCCCACATCAGCGAATCTAAGCCTCAGAAATTTGTAAGTATTATACAAATACAAAAAACTCTATCAAAGTTTTTTACTACTGTTCATTTGGGTAGTTTGAGGAAATTTAAATTTATGGCCTAAGACGAATAGTAACTCCTTTAACTGAGATGGTGGGAGATTTGTGTAAGTCTGGTTGTTAACTAAAACTTTTTAACATGTTGTTGTAAAAAATAAACAGTCGAGATTATCCGCATCTTGGCGGGGCAAATTATTAGATTTGCAGCCATGGTGGGTTCACCCTTCTCTTTATTGTGGAGTGGTTACTTCTGTCATCATGACCGCTCGATGCCACCGATCTCATAGTTACCACCGTTCATGGTGCGTGTCGATGTTGATCGGTGCGTGACGATCAACAATTTGGGTTGGTGATTCAAGTGAATAAAGAGAATGCAATTGCTGGTTTTTTTATGAAATTCATCATTAGATTTTTGACGATTGAATCTTGGTTAGGCGTCACTATGCCTCTTGGTTTGAAAGAGGTTGCTACGTCCTTGCTAACACGTGTTTGTTTTGCTACTGTGAAACCACAATAGTAAAAATATTTGTAATCTTTGGTGCCGAATGTTGTAACACCCCCAAAATGGGCCACAGCAGAATATAATGTTCCGGGGGTATTACTTCATAGATCAATAGCACAAGATATGAGAACGACCATTATAAGGGTCGTTTAAAAACTGATACATTGGATTTCATAAATGGTTCGTTACAAAAGCTCATGGGCTTAACTTGTTTAACTTGGAAAAGTAAAGATTTCACAACATAACAATATCCCAAAATGTAATGCATGCAAATCTTTATGATAATGTGACTTCAAATGACGACCATCCAATGTATCCGTGACTTGTACCTTATTGACCTGAGAAAACATGTTTAAACTGTCAACGATAATGTTGGTGAATTTATAGGTTTATAAATTTAATGAAGCGGATAGCAAGATTTCCCTGTAATAAAGTAACAAATACAGTATCACAAAAATGTATTACGAAATGCACTAAGCTCATGACACTGAAGCTAAACAATGTATGTATATCAAATACATATAAATGACTTTGCCCAATGTAGATGTTCAACCCGTAACATCTATGATTTCCAAATGGTATACATTCTTCGTTTCCCCCGTAACGACGGCAACTAACAGTGCCGAACTGCCGAAAGGGGATGGTAATCCCCAAATAGATTTATTCATAATATTCGTGCTCACATAATGCAATTAACAATTACATCTATGCAATTTACAGTTCATGATGATGGCCATAGTGGGTTATAGCTACTTAGGCAAACTCATAATATTTGAATTTAAAATGTGCTTGCATCCATTTTGTAAACCAACTTGATCCATCCCCGAGATGTTGAATAAATGATTGAAAAAATAAAAAGTGGGGACTATAACTCACAATCAAGTAATAGATAACGAATAGCAATGTAGTGGCACGAAGAACATGCAAAAGACGTTATTTCCGCAACCGTATGAAAAATAATCACATATTCACTAAACGGAAAAATAATAATCTAAACACTTGTAATCTCGTCCCTAGTATGTGCTTGAACTTTATTTAAAATAATGACGTCTGAAAACAATTTCTTGTTTTAAAATGATCAACTTTATTGGGTCAACGTGGTCAAAATATAAGTACATGTTTTACGACTTTGGACTTTTTGGAAACTAGGTTCATCTAAACGTCTAAATAATTAGTTTTAGGTCAGCCCTTGGTTTAGTCTCTAAGTTGTCAAATAATATAGACGAAAAATTTGACGTTTAAACGAATCAAAGTAATGTGGAATTTTTACTAATTTTCCAACATTGGACGAACTTGGAGTTTTAAACAATGAATTTGTGGACTCATTAGTTAACGACAAGGAAAACTAAAAATATATTTGAAGTCTCAGTTGGGCCGTCTACAACCTTCGCCTTTTAGGTTTTGTCTAAAAAGGTCGTTTAACATGTTAAAAACAAGGCTGAACATGCGCGGGTCGCAAGGTACTGTATTTTCAGACTTAAATAAAAATTAGTGGTGTTATAGTATTTTCAGCATGTGCTGATTGTGGGGTCAGTATATTGGTCTCGATTTGATGCGAGCGAGCGTGTCTATACTTAACTTTTGCGTGCGCGTGAAACGAGAAAGTGTACCTTAGTAAACTATGACCTACTGGCTATCACTCATATTTTATAACCTTTGTGTATCGAGGTCATTAGCTAGGTCAAAAATGAGGCCAAAGGTTGGTGCACACGCATGCAGTCGTGGCTGTATGCACACCAGGTGTTCGACAACAGTGACAAGCATCCCTTTTTAAGTGCAAACCACGGGCTGGTTATTAAACGACAAGGAGTGGTTTTTGTTCCTAATTAAAGATGGCCCTTCAAGGTTCA
>BQNB010147015.1:0-16496 GCA_026074375.1 Tanacetum coccineum
TGTGTGTGTGTGTGTATATATATATATATATATATATATATATATATGGGCATATCTTGGCTGCAACTAAAACAGCCAATTGGCTGCATCTATCACCAAATAGGACGTCGTTTGAATTGACATGTTTTATGTTCACATGTGTTGAGTTTTTTTAAATAACAAGGGACCACTACTATGTCATCCATTCAAGAAAATACCCAAAGGACCACAACTAGGTCATCCATTCAAACACCACCTGGTATATGTGAGATAGCAAACAAAAAGAAATGGAGAAGGACTAAATGCTTCCAAATCCTAACTTAATAGATGGGACCCCAAATTGAGAATGCTACACCAATAACCTTAACACTATTGTCACCAAAAACCTTGAAATGGCGGTCGAAGTCTTGAAACAATCAAAAAACTTACTCCCGTTAGCTGATAATTTAAAGATTATCAGTAGATGCATTGATGTTATTGCTTCTAAGGCTTGTGTTGAGCAAATTGCATCGAGCTTCTCAAGGCTTGAATATAGTAGCTCGGGTAGGCTTCACATGAGTCGACAAGTGAAGGGTAAGACTGATTGGTGGATCAAAGATTTATCAGTTCTTCAAGTTGATATGTATTAGTTCTTCAAGAACAATCTCATATATTTGACTAGTTTTATCATTAAGAAGTCAAGGTTTAAGTTTACAAAACTTAAGTTTGCAAAACTTAAGCTTGCATGGTCATAAGGGTTACTGAGAACTAACCAAAATAAAAGAAAGTAAATTTTAGAGAACACATTTGACTTTTGTAGTGAAACATATTAATTTTTCAAACAACAATAGTTATGGATTTTAATTCAAGATCTAAGATGTGTGTTCGTATAAACATCTAAAACTTGCAGCTATCACTAGCTAAAGAATATCTACTAGAGTTATGTTCAATAAAACATGCATGAATGTATCCATAAGATCACACACATTTAAAAGAAGTGCTCGTATTACTAGCTTAAAGCTTCCATAACAGCATAACCAATCATCATTTCATCTCATAATCAAATAGTATCAAGATTTAGGAAAGGAGAACACAAATGACTCGTACTCTTAAACAATAGAAAGACAAAACCAAAATGAACCCAATCCCCATCACTTTCAAACCAACGAGACCAAAAATAAAAGAAGTTGGGTCATCACATAAACCACCAATATCAGTAACACACTTTGGAGCCACTTGCAGACAGAAAGAATTGCAACAGGCCTCAGATAGAGCGCATTTGGGAATACTTGCAGCAGACACATATAACACAGACATGATTGTAATACTTGCTGACCCATAAAACTTGCAAAACCAAATTGCATACACTGTCTAAATCAATACACAAACACCAATATCAGCATCACACAATATACAAATACTTGCAGCACCAGAAAAAATGCAAAAGCAAACAACCTGGGCCGAAACTTCACTCTGACCTCGCTTATTGCATAAAAAATAAACTATGTGAATGTGATCTTATGGAGAACCATTCATACATTTTAGGAATTGTTTAAACAACCATGTGAATGTCGTCTCTATCTCATTTTCCAACAATGCCCCCCCTAAACTAAATCAATTGTCCATGGTGATTCACTCCAAAAAACAGAGCGAATGGAAAACTAAATTTGTTTGTCTTATATGTAGTATCAAAGACAAGAACATCACCAAATTGACAATAAGAATATCTAGATCTCCCATCTGCCCAAAAGATACTTTTTAGTGTGCCATCTTCACTCAAGTCCATGTCAAAGTAAGATTCTTTATCTAGCTCAACCCTTTGTTTGAAATGCATGATAATTCCATGACACTCTTTTCTCAAGTTAAATTTTCGTTCGTTGCTTACAATATTTGAACACTGAACTCGCGTAAGCTTATCTTCTTCATTACTTCTAAATGCATTTACTCTTTTAGTTATATCTGACAGTTTCATACCTGCTTTTGACAATAAAGTGACAACATCTTTACATTCATGGGAACGGTGAAATATACTATGAGATCGTTGTTTGAGTACATGTGATGGGGGATCAAGAGGATGATTATGCTCACTAATAAACTTATCTACAACCCATTCCCCATGACCCGACAAAGTAATTTGCATCATGGCCTCACACCCTGGTCGTACAATACGACGACGTTGCACATCATCTCCTAAATGTCTCTTGTCATTCATATCTTTATAACCTTGTTTGTTGCACACAGATATCCTTCTATTAATTTCATTTGTTTTCTTGCGCTTATTTACCTGACTCTTACGAATACCAAATCCCTTAGACAGACCGTATTCATTATAAAAAATCGTAAGCAATATCTAAGTTTTCAAATGTTTTTCCAAGTATAGAATACCTCATAGATTGATCAAAAACATTTGGTGGTTCAATTTCGTCTTCCTCATCAGCAATACAACCATTATTGTCGATCTCTTTAATAAGTGTATGTTCACATTCGTCTTCGGCTGAACAAGAAAAAACAAAATGATCAGTAAGTACGGATTTCTTTAAAACATAAAGAAACTTAATAAGATAAAAAAGATTCATAAAAGAAGCATATGAGTGAACCTGGTATAATACTTGAATCATCCACTAAAAAACTCATAGCTCATAAAAGAAGGCTGATTGGTTGTGATAATAAAAAGGGTTAACAATTACTTTCGTTATAAAAAAGGTTAAGAATTACTTTTGTGATATATAAAATTTACTATATTACATTTGGAGGGAAAAGTTGGCGCCAAATAAGAGGGAGAAATCAAGAACGTGATATTGTAAGTTGCAGCTAGTTGGCTGTTTTTTTATTGCAGCTAAGATTTCCCCTATATATATATATATATATATATATATGTGTGTGTGTGTGTGTGTGTGTGTGTGTGTCTGTATATATATATATATATATATATATATATATATATATATATATATATATATTATATATATTGTTTATATCTAATATTATATTTATAGATGTATTACAGAATATATATATATATTCTTATATGTATATATATATAAGATTTATATGTGTATTATATATGTATTATAATATTTTATATATACTACATATACAGAATGTACATAAACACTATACATATCTCATATATCCACTATCCAAATAATATCTATAATACTATAGACATTTATTAAATAAACATATCATATTTTTATACTATGAGTATTATTTATATATTACAATATATACTTATATACGCTTATATCTTATCGCAGACTAATATACTAATATATATACTTATATATATATATGATATATAAGCATACATTACATTCTACTATCACATATGACATGCCATACACAACTAATACTTATACATATACAATTTATACTTATAAATATTAGTATCATGTATATTTGTATATATTTACTATATTATACATATAATATGTTATACGAGATTCGTTTTTTTATGACGTACTAGACTGTGTGTATATGTATTTTTGATAATCGGTTACTGTCGCCGTAAAATTTAGGTTTTTGCTATTAATGCTGTATGCGATGGAGCATCATTATGATATGATTATTTCTAATTTTGTATATGCTTTAAACTATATCATACACGTGAGATTACTGTATTATAATAATTATAAAAAACCTGTGTTTTCAAGTCATTGACAACGACCGATAATCTATAATCATCTTTATATATTGTACGCGTTTGTTCATAAATCAGTAAGTGTTGAGAGCTAAGTCGCGTAGGTCTACTTAAATTAGCGTTCAAAAAGTAACGGGCATCAAAGATCAAATAAGCGTTTCACAGCAAGCAAGTATTATCGATAATTATTTTGAGAATTGAGATTATGCTCTTTGTTCATTTTATTTTTAATCGGGATAAGTAAAGTGTATACGTTTCGCTCGATAAATGCTGCAATTTAGGCATTATCCCGGAACTCAAAAATTTCCTCTCAGCTTCAACAAATACCCAATCTTTTATATCCACAATACATTAAAAGTTACAAAAATATATCATATATATCATACAGTTATGCCGGAATTTGTAGCAAAATTTATACAAAGAAATATATAAGTAAAATCTTGCAAGCAGCTCATTTGTACTTCCGTAACTCATAGATAAAACATAAGCCATTACCTAGTTCACTTTGACCATTGTTTCTTCCTTAGACCCATGAAAGTTGTCCCTGAAGACCACTATTGCATTACTTTTTTGACTTAATAGATTATCGTATATTTTACAGTATCTAGTGGTGAGATAACTAATACAACATAAACACTTAGCTAGGAAATACTCAAAAATCATCTCTATATACTCCCGCTCCAAACCACGGCTTGTAACAACTAGCCCCAACACAATCCATACAATATTTTTTACAACCCTTATACCAAATATCCATACACAATTTTCAAGCATTAATCAAGAAAGGAAACGTTAGGGGTTTGCTCACTTGAAAAACTAGGGGTCTATTGTGCAAGCTTGGCGGCGTTAAATCTAAACTAAGGGTTTTAGATTGTGTTAGTCAATTCATCTTCATTCAATCATAAGGTCATTCTTGAACTTTTTATTGTTCTTAAAATTTTAATTATATGCGTTTGTTAGTTCAGATTATAGTTTGAATCACATCTTTAGGATTTTTAAACATGTAAAATGGAGTTTTTACTTGTGATAATCATTTTGTACACTTTTACATATGTTGTGATATGGATTATAACATGTTAAAATGGATGAGAAAGTATTGTACCATGTTGTGTTGGTGTAAAAATGGATAAAACGCACACTCTCGCGCGGGTTTATAAAGTTAACTTTAATATGTTACAAGTAAGAGATACAACATGACATGTTAATTGTGATTATGGATTTCTTAGAGATCATATTATATGAACACTAAAATATAAAGTCAGATGGTAAGAATAACACTTGTTACACTTATGGTTTATATGTAAAAATGGCTATGTATGAACTTGTAGTAAAAAGGTTACTTATGAAAGTTAAGGGTTAAAAGTGTTATTATGGACTTGGTACTTTGGACATATATGGACAATATATGGGAAATATGGAACTTTAAATGTATGAATGATATATAACATATATGGTATATAAGATTTTTGGTAGATTACAAAAGTGGGAAAGTATAAAAACAAGGTTACATATAGACTTAACAAAGTCATTCAAAGATTCTGTCCAAAATTCGAAAATAAACATATCTATTTTATATTTTTATTATATAGTTAAGTCTCGTGACGCGATTCTCCAAAAAGCTAAGGAAACTTGAAAAACGGTATAAAGTACGAAAAAGTTACGGTTTTGAAAAACAAGATTACGTTAATGTAAACGAGTTCGCTATAATCTCGAAATTTTTATAAAAATTTATTCGTCAGCAAGGTTGGTATTTTTAACAAATTATACATACTTTTTAGATTTCAAAAGCGCGATAAGAATCGTAATTTTTTAATTAATAACGAACGGAGTTATGAATTTCGCGCTGACAGGTTTACGACATTAATACTTTTATAAACAAACTACTTTTTTTAATAAAAGTTAATGCTGTGACAGCTCTCACTTTTATTTTGTAAACCTCATAAATCATTTGAATTTCAATTACAAGAAACGTGCTCGAAAGAATCGCATAAAAACGGAGCTATATCGAATAAATCGACGTTTACGGGTTTTTACGATAATTAAAACTATAAAAATATACTTTATAATGGTGTGAACTGTATCTCAAAGTACTAGTTCGTCATGAGGGCCAAAAGAGTATGAATAATGTCAATTATGATAACATGTTCTAATACCAACAGCCTTGTGCAGATAAGAAACGTCAAATCGGATCTTAAAATGCGATGTTACGCCAGTTTTACTAAAACGGTAGTTAGAAACCGTTTTTGTTACTTACTATAACACAATTTTACCAAAACGGATTAGATGGTGATTGAAACTATATAGACCTATTGTTTGGTATTAGTTAAGCCAAAGTGTGATAATTACTATTGGAGTGTCATAATGAGGCTCTTCGGGGTGGCGCTATCTGTCGATTGTTGTTGGATTTACAATTTAAAGTGTCTTCCTTGCTCTCATACGTTACTACATTGACCTCTTATTATGATAGCCCAAAGTTAGTATGATGAGATGTTTATAGGAAGATATGATATTGGTTAATCGACTGTACTCTCGGGTACTTTTACGACCTATTTACAAAATGGTTGCATTCTGTATGATTTGCGTGGCGCATTATCTGTGTTTTTCTCTTGACGTACGCTTACAGTCAGGTGAGTTCCTTCTGCCCCTGTGTTAATTTGCGTTGATTTTACAAAGTTTTTGGAGGTATGAGAAAAATGCAATGTTTTTTAATGTGTCACAAGGGGACGAGTTGGACCGTTATCCATATTTCAATATGCTACCGTTTTGAACCAACCACATCGGGATATCTCCAGTTCTGCTGGATACAAAAGTGGGAACGACGAGAGTTACAGCTCAATGACCGATTTAGAAATAGATTGCTGGTTATCACAACCATTTATTAGAAGAGAGGATATGCTTGTTTCCTAACGTTCTATGGCTTTTGCTATTGAAAGGTTATAAATACTGCCTTCCTTAATTCAAAACACTCATATTCGAGGATTTCTTGCTTGCCACCTTCGGACCACTGGTCCCAGCGTGAACCACATTGATTCGTTACTCATGTGGCTTTTTCAGGCCATAAGATATCTACTAGCTAATGTATTTAGGCTTAGGTTCCTCATTCTCGGTATCCATAAAGGCTGTCCTGCTGTTGCAAAATGGTTAGCACACTCAACTTGCAACTGTTCGTCTTTATTGATTAGTGGATCGAGATCTTTTATGTCCGGCTTTGTCAAACTCGGCATCACCCTCCAACCTTTTCCGTGACCAAGTCAACTCATGCCTCCTAAGCATTTCTAGCAACTATATTGGCCGACGTTCACCAGACTTGATGTCCAACGATGCCTCCCCCTTACCACTCTATTACAAGGAGGCCTCCGTATCCTCAAATTTTTTAATTTTTTTTAGTTTTTCTAAGACCTTTTTTTTTTTATAAGTTTTTCATATTTATGGATTACATGTTGGTCTAGTAGCGATAACCCTAAGTTTAAAGCCCAGATTATCTGAATGTCAGTTAATGGATTGTGAGCCGCAGGATATGATTATGTATAGATCTATTGGGAGTTGACATCACACCATTGCCGGCGGCGATCTAGCTATCACTGGAGGCAATCGATCGAATATACCATGATCGAAAATAGGATGTATGCGGTGTTAGAACATCATCGACGGACAAATGTAGGCCATTTATATGGTATTCACTCGCTGCTATTGTCGAGACTTCGCAGTGTCATGTGCTTAGGCACGTATTACATTTATGATGATGTCTGCAGTCTGTTGTATTTGCATACATCTTTCGGAATTCTTGTGGTGCCGTATGATATATGATTTATCAAACCTTATGAATTCACCAACATTATGTTGACGTTTTGTGTAAAGCAGATGTATTCAGGGGTATCGGTAAAGCACGGAAGGTGCAAGTGATACATTGGGTGGTTTGATTGGGATATCAAGCTTTAAAGATTATGTCGCATTATATTTTGTATAACTGTATGGGCTATAGCATGTGCGTGGTATTTGTGAACATTGAACAAGTGAAGCTTGTCGGCTTATGTAACTTAATACTTTGTTACATCCAATGTATTCAGTTTTGTGTAATGACTTTTTTGGTCTGTTCAAGATATACATGTCTTGTGCTATTGATCTAATGAAGTAATCACACCCGGTGCCCTTATTCCGCTGCGACCCAATTGGGGGTTTGTTAAGTATTGGTATCAAGAGCCAAGGTTTATAGAGAACCAGGTCATAATGTTTGTTTTATAGACTTATAACCGTGGTTCTAAACAACGTATAATTCATACATCGCGGGGTTTTACACCGGGGACATACATTATGTGCAATACATTCATGCATATAATACTACTTGGTGCAATTAGTTGGGTGGACTAGGATGTCATTTATATTTGAGATTACATGTTAATGATATAAATGTATATACTATAAGCGAGTCTTAGATAATTAAATACTAATATTAAGCTATTTTGAATTTTCAATCTATTGTGAGTCATTAGTCCTGTCAGATTCGCGATTGATGTTCAGGTATTACATACATGCGGGGAGGTTTCCAGTCCATTGTGAGGATTTACTCAGAATGCAGGATCACGACGTGACGATGGATCATGGTAGACCTTGAGTCTGCCTGGTGATGCATGAGTACCCATACGCGGATTGGCGTCTTTAGGCCCACCCTCTGTCCAGATTACGTGCTGGCTCCGTGAGGAGCCAGGTAGGCACACCTCGCCAGATTTTTATAGTCCAGGCCCAGAGGCATACTGATGTGAGATTTGTGATGCCTGAGCGGACGGTCAGCCAAGATGCTGAGGATGGCCATCACCCACTGCCTCGGTCACCTATACACTGATCGTCTCCGGAGTGGATCCTGAGGCGCGGACCAGCGCGGAGGATGTATCGATATGAGGGACTCCCGAGGGAGGATTCCTGTTGACTAATTCTGCTGATGGAGGAGATGACGGAGACGATGAGGATGAGCCATCAGAGGAGGATGAGGATGATGATGTTGACATGGAGGCTGATGGGGATTGAGGAGTGAGTGAGGATAGCCTAGTTCATGCCGACCTATGTTGGTTGTTGCTTTACCAGCTACTGATAGCGCAGGCCCATCGGCGGACGGAGACAGAGCGCCGTTCGAGACTTATGAGTATGACGGCCAGTACCACCACCCACACCTGCATATCGTTTATGGACCAGCTTTTGGACTTCTATTCCAGCTCTAGTTAATCTACACCATTATGGTCTGATGCAGAGGTTTGCCCCCATGATTCTCGGCTATATCTACCCACCAATCATCACCACTCTGCACCATTGGTGCTTCCCACTTCCCCAGATACCTATTCCGTCACTACAACTCTATCAACACCCTCACTGTGTTATCACCAGCACCACCTCTCAGCCCCATTCGTTCATTGGGCTATCGAGGGTCTGATGATCTGATGAGAAGTGATAAGGCCGTTTGTATCTTCCCATCTCTACACGATTACACCACCCTTCATACGTTCTCCCCGCCAGACCAAGATGCACATCATTAGGTGATACCACCACCCTTGCCCATGTCGTTTCCTAATTCATCACCACCATTGCTACTACCCTCTGCTAGTCGTAGGGAGGACAGACCTAAGTAGTTACCTTACCACTCTCGGAAGATGGTTAGGTGTATCGCTCTTGGTCCTGATGGATACGAAGGGTAGAAGAGAAGCTCACTCTGCATGCTGCTGCTAGAGACCGACTGGAGGTCTTTGGGCCAGGACTATGGATTTGTAGCTACTATGGATAGGGAGATCAGGCGTGATCGGAGAGATGAGGTATTGGATATGGGATCACAGAAACTCGTAGGAACGAGGATAGTTGAAGACCCTTTAGGGGGCACCAGTTAGTACTGTACACTAAGTGTTGGTCGGACATATGAAACGATAGCATTGAGACTAGTGATTAGGCAAGGACATGATTATGAGGTTTTTTACGAGGTTAGACGGTACGAGCAGTGTCAGAGACGGCTTTGTTGCAGGTCGGTTCAAGTATGTTGTTTAGTGACAGGTCGAGCACATGCATTATACACGTCATTAGATAGAGACAGGGCTGATTGTCTAGAGAGGCTTGGAGTTGCGGATCGATAGTATGCGGAGTGATCTTGCGCCCGCGGAGGGTTATGTCACTGCGCACTACAGTACTGGCTGAAGATGTCAAGAGTATTAGGAGAGTTGTTACATGAAATGGTGATCGTAGGAGACAGGCCTTTATTTGCTGGATTCAGAGATGCTAAAGGCAAGATCCTGAGGAGATCTGCAAGAGCAGTGAGAGAGTTCGAGTACTAGCTGATCATACCCGACAGCAGCAGCTTATACAGACATTGACAGTTATGCAGTCTCTACAGAGAGAGGTGACTCCACTACTGGGACAGGTGACCACCTTGCAGTGGGCACCAGGTGAAGCATTACAGGGACTAGGTCACCGCATACTAGGGACAGGTACTATGCTACGGGACAGCAGGGACCCGGTTAGGGGTTCCTGCAAGCCAGAAGCTGCCAGAGGAAGAGATGGTAGCAGTTGTCAATTAGATTAGATCTTATTATGGTAGTCATTTTGTATATTAGGCCTACTAAAGTATTACGGGTTAAATCCGGCTAGTAAGGGGCTTTAGGTTGTTTATGTTTATTTTGTAACCTGAGACGTGTTGATCATTTTTATAGTTGGACCATCATGTTTGTTTTCTAATTTATATTTGGAGAATGGTTTAGTATTATGTCACGTTTGTAATCGAATTTGTTTGATGAATGAAGGTGGAGTTTGGTTAGATTGCAATTGTTGAGCGTCCAATTTCAGTTGTTATAGTTCACTGTGTGATGGTTCTCACTTTATTTTCATGTAGTTATGTCATGTCAACGTTATGATATTAATGAAATCTAGAACGGGAATGATGTATTTTCCGTGTGTAGTGAGGAAAAATGCACCAAACGAGCCACAAGGTCAAACACCGGTCACAACAACCCCTTAGCCCCAACAGCAACCACCACCACACTCGGTCGCTATGCACCAACTTTCAGGGGTAATTGTCACCAGGTGTGTCTCTGACGCTTGTGGCAGTCACGAGATGCAAACAGGAAATGGTGATGATCAGCCACACTTCGGACATCGGGTGGCAGAAGGACTGAAGGCATTGTTTGAGAATGCATTACCTAAGACTTTATGAAGTGCAAACCTCTATATTTCAAAAGGCACTGGGGGAGTTGGTGAATTAATTCAATGGTTTGAAAGGATGAGACTGTTTTTTGCATAAGTAATTTGCCTCTGTGGAAAATTAGGGTTATTAATTTTTCCACTTGTTAAACTCTCTCTAGCAGTGTGCACTAAACATGGTGGAATTTTTGTTATGAGTGTAAGTCATGATGCTGCATATTCTCAAGTGATATGTGGGGACCGGATCTGAGGAGAGAAGAGACTGACAAGGTGTTTTGTCCTAAGGATACGAGATATGAAACAACGCGTTGATGCGTCTGTAATTGGGTATTTGAAAGTGAAGGGTGTAGAATGTGATAGTGTGTACAACCAACGTTTCCACCAAAGGAAATCGACGAACTGTTGTGTGGTTAGGATGTTTATGGAGGAGTGTCTTGACAAGATTGTAAAGGTACGTCGTGCGGATTAACCGGACATGGGTCTATGGAAACATTGTAGCATCAAACCTGAAAACCATGCAGAGGCTGGTTGATTAGTGAAATGGCCACTGAATTGATGGATAAGAAAGTGATCGTCACTCTGTGAAAGACAGGTTGAGAACATTATAGAGGCGGATAGTTTGAAAACACTTCCCGGAAATATCAAAAACCACAATAACAGAACAGAGGCAGAACTCTGGCTAGGGCCTTATACTTGCAGGACTGGTGAAGGTAGCTACGGGGGATCTAAACCCTTGTGCTCGCTTAAATGCAACTATCACCACGACGGTCATGTTGCTTTATCACTTTCTCTTCTTGCAAAATTTCATGATGATTTGTTCTCACTTTATTAATTCTACGAAATGCCACAAATGCAAGAAAGTTAGGCCATTTTGCTCGTTCTGTAGGAGTTCGGGAAAATGCCAACAATGCTTTACAATGAGAGGTGCACTGGGTCATGCCCAGGGAACCTCTTTGCTTTGAGTGGTGGAGTTCAAGGACACTACAAGAGGGGATGTCCCAAAGCTGGAAGTACAACAAAAAACCGGGAAATCAAGTTCGTTGTAATGACAGGGCTCCAGCCAAAGTGTATGTGGTGGGACGTGTAGGGACAAACCCAGATTCTAATATCGTGATGGGTACGTTCTTTCTCAACAACCGCTATGCTTCTATATTATTTGATACTGGTGCTGATAGGAGTTTTGTTTCCACTGCATTTAGGTTCCCAAATAGATATCCGCATATACCTTAGGATCACTGTATTATGACGTCGACTAGCTGACGGGAGGAGTAATTTGGGTTTGTAGGTTAAACGCTATCCGGTAGGCGTTTGCACATTAAATCACTGAACCACCCAGTCACATAAATTTAATGCCGTTAGAACTTGTTGTTTTGTTGCTATAATTGGTATGGATTGGTTGGCAATAGTATCAAGCAATCATTGTGTGTGCCCGTGAAGATGTCTTTCGTTGATCCCTGGGGAAAATGACACATTAATGAATTACAGGGTGACGAAGTCAACCAGGGACACGAGCGCGTCCTTCACATTATCTACGCGTAATCCATAAACACATAAGTTTAGTGCCTAAAAGGTTAGTCCAGTCTTTTTGCACATGTCCAATATAACATTGTGAGGTTGAAGAACAAGTCGGGAAGTATGCGACTTTGTAGGATGTACAATAGTTCGAGATTTTCCTAAAGTTTTTTCCTGAAGGGACTTGCCGGGTCTTCCTCGACTCGACACAGTGGAATTCCAACATCGATTTGAGTACGGGTGTTGCACCCGTATGCTCGGGGCGCACTTATCGATTTGCGACCTTCTGAATGAAAAGAAGTTGTCTAGAGCAATAATAAAAGAATATTGACAAGGCGTTTTATAAGACCTAGTTCCTCACCCTGGGGAGCGTCCGGTCTTGTTTGTCAGGAAGAAAGACGGATTCAACTTCCGGAACTTTTGTGCATTGATTATCGGGAATTGAATAAACTAACGGTGAAGAACCGTTATCCGGGTCCCAGTATCGATGATGTATTTGATCAAGCTTCAAGGGTCGTGTGTTCTACCGGAAGAATGTCCCTAAGGTTGGGTTAATCACCAACTAAGGTTCGAGAAGAAGACATTCCAAAAACCGCTTTATCCCGTTATGGCCGTTATGAATTTCAAGTTATGCCGTTTGGTTTGACAAACGCACCTGCCGTATTCATGGACCTTATGAATCGGGTGTGCAAACCATATTTGGATAAATTTCGTTTAATGTATTTATTGACTATATTCTGATTTATTCAAAGAACAAGCAAGTGTCACGAAAGAGCACCTTAAGGCTAATCTTATAATTGCTTAAGAAAGAGGAGTTTGTTGCCAAGTTTTTCCAAATGGATTTTCGGGTTTCCTAAAGTAAAGTTCTATGTCATGTGATTGATAGTAAAGGTATTACACGTGGATCCAGCCTAAGTCGGAATCATTAAAGTTGGACATCTCCTAAGTCACCACGGAGTATTCGAAATTTTTTAGTCATTGCTGGGGTAATTACCGGAGGATTCATTGAAGGGTTTTGCAAAGAGCGCCAAACCGATGACCATGTTTACCCAGAGAAGGTTAAAGTTTGTTTGGGTGACTAAACAGAAGCAGCTTTTTCAACTGTATTTGTAAATGCAGAAGTGGTGCGTGCACCAATCCTGGCCTTACCGTGAAGGACTGCGATGAGTTTATCGCATACTATCGATGCTCTTAAAGAAAGGGTTGATTGGGCGTTGTGTTAATGCAAAGTGAAAAGGTGTTTGCTTATGCATTCACGCCACTGAAGTATTGCATGAGAAGAATTTTATACGACTCGTGTGTGTGTTTAGAACTTGGAGCAGTATGTGTTCGCTCTGTCGTGTAAATTTAGAGGACACTAGATCTCCTACCTGGTAGTGGGAACAGAATGTGCACGTGTTCACTGGTCATAAGAAGCCTCCGCTTATGAACCTTCTTAATCGCAGAAAAGAGAATGAATGAAGGCAATCGACTTTGGTTGGAGTTGCTTAGTAGATTGTACGATGGTGTATTCGATATCGCACCAGGAAGGCAAACGTTGTTGCTGATGGCTAGCATAGAAGGAGAGAGTTCACCATTAAGAGTTCGAGCCTTAGTCATGACTATTGGCTTGGATCTTCCCAAACAAATCTTGAATGCTCAGACTGAAGCACGAAAACCAGAGAACATCAAGAACGAAGATGTTGGAGGAATGTTGGTTGAAAACGCTAAAAATCCAGAGGCAATTAGGACGAAAAAGTTGGAACCCCGTGCGGATGGAACTCTATGCCTCAATGGCAGATGTTGGCTTACCCTTTGTTATGGCGATTTGGGTCTGTGGTTCTCTATGCACGAGTCCCCACAAATCAAAATACTCTATACATTCGGGTTCTGACAAGATGTACCAAGATATAAAGAAGCTATATTGGTGGCCCAATATGAAAGCCGACATCGCCACCTATGTTAGCAAGTGTTTGACCTGTGCTAAGGTCAAGGCCGAACATCAAAGGCCATCAGGATTGTTGGTATAACCCAAGATACCTGAATGGAAGTGGGATAACATCACTATGGATTTTGTCACGAAGCTTCCTAAGTCATCGCAAGGCTACGGAACTATCTGGGTGATTGTTGACCGACTCACTAAGTCTGTAATTTTCACACCAATAAGAGAGACTGGTCCTATGGATAAACTTGCAAGAATATACCTAAAGGAGGTTGTCCCGGAGATGGATACCTGTTTCAATCATTGCGATCGAAACAGAGGTTTCCGCATCTCAACTTATGGTGGTCACTTCAGAATGGCTTTAGGTTACAATCTTGGATTATGAGTATGCGTTCCATCCACAAAACAGTACGGGCTGTAAGCGATAGAGGGTAATTCAAATGCTCGAGGAGTATCGTTGTGTGCTTGCGTGATCGATTTCGGAAAGGTTGGAGTTATCTTTGTACCGCTAGTTGAAATTCTCTTTTATAATACATAGCGTCACTGCTGCATAATTTAGGCCGAGCATTCGAAAGCACTTTATGGTCGAAGATAGTGTCGATTCACACCTGTTTGTTGGGACCGAAGGTTGGAGAAGCTCAATTCTCTCGGTTCCCGAACTAATTCAAGAGACAATGAGTGAATCGTTCTCCAAATTCAAGCAAAGGATGCAAGCCGCTTGGGATCGACGAAGAGTTACGCCGATCTGATTAGCATTAAAACGATGGATTCCAAGTCGAGGATTTAAGTTTATGCTTAATGTTTCGCCTTGGAAAGGGTCGTACGTTTTGGCAAACGGGAAATTAAACCCCAGGTATGTTGGGCTTTAAGGTGTTAGGAAAGGTGGAGAGGTTTCTTACAATCTCGAGCTTTCCCAGCAAGAGCTAAGTTAAAGTTCACATACATTTATGTATCAACTTGAAAAAGTGCTATGCCGTCGAACCCCGTTGCCGTTCAGTTGTGATGGTCTTTCATTTCGATGACGAAGCTTTAGTTTGTCGAGGAAAATCCCGTCGAGATCTTGGGACCGGGAAGTTAAACGCGGTTGAAGCGAGCGGGAAAAGGTTTTGGTTTAATTGAGTTGAAAGATTTGATGAGGGTTTAGGGGAAAGTGTGGTTAAGGATGACGGGTTTAAGTGGGTTTGGGGAATAAGGGGTCAATGGTGTAAAAGATAGCGAGAGTTAATTCCCCTGATTTTGTGAAGTGTTTGCCCCATTAGTCCTTTTGGACTAACGGTGAAAATGGTTAATATAACGCCCTGTGTTTTCAAGTCATTGACGACGTCGATAAATCTACTATGTATCTTTTGTATTGTACGCGTTTGTTTTAAATCGTAAACGTTAAGCTAAATCGCGTAGGCTAAAAATTAGCGTTCAATGTAAACGGGCATCAAACAATTAAATGTTTACATCAAGCAAGGGTTAAGTAATTATTTTGAGGATAATTATTAACTTTGTTCATTTTATTTTTATTGGTTGCGTAAAGTGATTACGTTTCGCAATAAAATACGTTTAGGCATACCCAGAACCACCAAAACTTTTCTACGCTTCAAAAAATACTCACATTTATACCCAATACATAAAAGTTACAAAATATATCATATGTATCATACATAGGACGAATTTGTTGCAATTTATACAAGAAATATAAGAAAAATCTTGCAAGTAGTCTTTGTACTTCACTAACTCATTAAACATAGCCATACTATGTTTCACTTTGACCATTGTTTCTTCCTTAAGACCATGAAGTTGTCCCTAAGACCACTATTGCATACTTTTTGACTAAGACTTATCATATATACAAGTATCAAGTGGTGAGATAACACATACAACATAAACACTTAGCTAGAAACTCAAAAATCTCTCCTTTGGCTCTCTTACAAACCCACAGCTTGAAACACCCTCCCAACCAAATCCATACAAAATTTTATACAACCTATACACACATATACATATCATATCTAAGATATTCTAAGATGAAACATTGGTTAACCATTTTTAAGCATTAATCAAGAAAAGGAAAGTTAGGGTTTTCACTTGGAAAACTAGGGTTCATATTATGCAAGATTTGGTTTTAAATCTAAACAAGGGTTTAGATTGTGTTTGGCATCATCTTCATTCATCATAAAGTCATCTTGAACTCTTTATGTTCTTACAATTTTCATTATATGCATATGTTAGTTCATTATAGCTTGAACCACCATTTAGGATTTTGATCATATAAAAAGGAGTTTCTACTTGTTGTCCTCATTTTGT
>BQNB010147016.1:0-16496 GCA_026074375.1 Tanacetum coccineum
AAATTATCCACATCGACATCTGCGTGTGACACTGAGTACTACAACGTAACTCCTTTAAGTGATAGTTATCCAGGTCTTCATCCAACCACCCCTTGACTTCTGGAAACTAGATAATCTAAGTCTTAATCATAACTGTATGCATTCAAGCAAGTCATCAATCGATAGAATATAGAAGAAGGTCTCGATGATGAAATAAGTAGACGCCTTCATGAAATCCGACTTCAATCGCAAATAAGGGATACCAAATCAACTTCGTGATCACTTGTCTTCGTAGTCCGAATCTTTAGCCGTTTGTCATTGAAGTGAATCTTTTCAGGATTGTTTTAGGATTAAGTGTTGTTGTTTGTGTGGTGTTCTGTTATGGTTGATTGTGGTGTTTTATAAGTCCTTGTGGATGGTTTAGGTTAATGGTTTGTTAAGGTTTAACTTGTGTCGTTAAAAGTTCATCGTAATGAGGTTTGTTAATGTGAAAAATAAGCAAACCTCCACCAAAAGTGAGCCAAACCGCCACCCAAAGGTAAGCAAACCGCCGCTCTTTTGTGACCAAACAACCACCAAAAACAAAGCAAACCGCTGCCTTGTTTGTGACCAAACCGCCACCATTGTTACACCAAACCGCCACCATAAATTGATCAACCCGCCGGCAAATATAATGGCAAACCACTGGCATGTAATCTGCTAAACCGCCCCCTGAATTTTATCAAACCGCCGCCTCATTATTTAGCAAACCATCGTCATTTTTGAACTTTTCAAACTGCTGCCATTTTTAACATTCTCAAACCGCCGCAAGACTTTAAGCAACCCGCCGTGTATTAGTAGTAAACCGCCATGGTTTTTTTTCTTTGGCAAATCGCCGGCTAATAAAATAATCAAACCACCAGTGTCTTTTGAATTTTGGGCAGGGTAACGATTCTTTTTGCACATATAATAATCAACCCGCCGCCTAACCTGATCAAACCGCCACCACTAGGCAAACCGCCGGCTAAAATTAAATAAGCAAACCGCCGTGTAATATGGCAATCCGCCGACTGTATAATTGATTATTTTAACCAAACCGCTTTTGACCTGGTCAAACCACCGTGTAACTTTTCCTTAAAACACGGATCTTGTCCCCTCTTTTTGTCAAACCACCACCAAGAAAATGATTTTTTTATTCAAACCTCCACGAAGAACATCAAGAACGAAATAAGCAAAATCAGCCAAATAAGCTATTTCACTTCTCAAATAAGCTATAGGGGCTCAATACTAAGTGATTAGAAGAGAATAAAACACAAAATAACAACCATATCTTCATGAATCATCAAATTCGAGCCAAACCACCGCTTAGAACACATAAAAAAGTCAACCCTTTTTAAGCTTAAAATTCGAACTAGATGCTTATGAATCACTTTGAATGGTAACAATCTAACCTTTTTAACATGTAGATCAATGAAAGAACAAGATTAACAACCCAATAAGCCCAAATCTTTTTTGAGCCGTGGCCTTTTTTCTTCAAAATAAGCCACGAATTTTTGAGCTTATTCACCACATAATCAGTAGTTAAACAACACGGATTCCCCCCGTGCTCTGATACTAATTGTTAACATAAGATTCACCCTTAGAACAACCGATCCGGAGGTATGGTAAAATGGAAAAGAAATTGATCCATGTTATTAGAGAGAAAATAGAAAAGATAGGAGAAGTTGTGTGTGTGGTTGAGAGGAAAGAAGGAATACACACACACTCACGCTTTACAAATGTGAACTTCTACCCCTCCATGGAAGTATGGAGGGGGTATTTATAGTCCCAGGCTTGACTAGCTAAACTAACCCGACATGACTATAAATGATAAATGTAACTCTGGATTAGTCACCATATTTTAGGGCTAACAGGAATTATCATCAATCGTTGCTAGACAAATTTGATTCTTAGGCTTATTTCCTAATTTCATCACATATTTCTTCCTAATACCTCTACCTACTTTACCGTCCTTAGTGATTTCACTATCATGTTCAAAAAAAGTTACTCTACACTTATTATCACATATTTGTCCTATACTTAGCAAGTTGAATCCTAGATTATCAACATGTTCTACATTATCTATTTTAAGAGAGTCATTAGAAATCGTACATTTGCCAATGATGTTACCGAGAAGATTACTACCAAAAATAACATTACCTCCATTGTATACCTTATAAGTGGAGAAGAGCTTTCAGTTGCCCGTCATATGTTTGGAACTTCCACTATCCTTGATCCATTCGTCGGGCTCCAAATCGACTCCAAGGCATATCTATTTATATAAGACAATAATTCAAACATTTGGTTCCTAATATCTTATGGGTTCAAAGTTGTTAGTGCCAAACATCCCTTGCATTTGATGCAATTGTTTGGGATGAGAGAATGGAAGACACATTTCCCATGGCATGTAACTTTGATATGGAAAGTTATTCCAAGTTACGGGAAATCCATGGGCCTGGTTTTGTCGACCAACATGTATTTTAGGTTGTGGTGTTTTAGGACGAGAATAATTATTATTGACTCTTCTAGGAGGTGAAGTTTTAGATATAAAATTAGGTTTTGAAAATCCAACTTTGGGTTTTGACAATGGCTTATAGAATTGTTTAACTTCATTTTCACTAGCAACGGGAACTTTGACTTTCTTTACAATTATGTGTTTTGGTCTAGGACCCAAAATGGATTTTTGAAAAGTCACAGTTTTCTCAGATCCAGGTGTAACTGGGGGCGGTCCCATATTTATTTTGGGGGCCGCCGGATCATTAAGGGGGCCGCCTATAATTATGGGACCTCCATCAGAACACGTCTTTTTCTGAGCTTTCACAAATTTTATTTCCTTAGTTCCACTAGATGATGCTTCAAATGAATTAAACCCTAAACCTAATTTATCACCGGAGGGTTTTTGATTACTTAACATTTCATTCAAGCAATGTGTACTCTTTTCAAATTTGTTTAATCTAGTAGATTCTTCTTTGAGCTTTTCATTTTCAATTTTAAGTGTATGACACTTTGCACAATCGAGATCAACTCCCTTGTTTTTCTCGAGTGTGGATAATCTATCTTTTAATTCTCTAAGCTCATTTTCTAGACTATTTCTAATAGCTTTTAACCTTTTGTTCTTAGTGATTATCATTAAACTCATTTTGCACAATTTATCATATTCATTGTCTAAAGCTAAATCATCAATTGATGAGTTTTCATCACTAAAGTAAGAAGATTCGGAACATACCTCATTTGGTGCTTGAGCTACAAGACATGTCTCGTCTTGGATCTTTTCATCATCTTCTTCACCGCTATCGCTCCAAGAACCTCCAACAAATGCTCTTTGGTTCTTGTCTCTCGGTGGCTTTGGACATTCTCCAATAAGATGATTTGGATCTCCGCATCTAAAGCACTTCCTTTCACTTTTGCCGTTTTTGTCGTCTCGGCTTCTTTGAAAGGTCTTTTTGTCGTTCCGAGGTTGTCTCACGAATCTACCTCTTCTCTTAAAGAACTTCTTGAAGTCTCTTACCGCCATGGCGTACTCTTCGTCTTCACTACCGGAAGTCGAACACTCTTCATCACTAGATTCTTTCTTAGCCTTTAAAGCAAGAGATTTCCTTTCAACTTTTGCTTTGACTATTTCGAAATCTTTCTTGATGATCATCTCATGGACTTTGAGGTTTCCAATGAGCTCATCAAGAGATAGTGATGTTAAGTCTTTTGACTCTTCAATCGCCGTGACCTTTGCTCTCCATTTAGGATGTAGAGCCCTAAGAAACTTCCTTACGTAGTTCTTACTAGAGTAACCTTCATCAAAAAAGAAAAAAAGAGCTTTAAGACTAGTAATAATATATGTAAATCTAGAAAAGCACTATCTATAGATTCGTCCTTCTGAAATGATGAATTGTTCATATTGTAGAACCAAAAGGTCATCTTATTATCTTTGATTGGCTATCCTTAAAAGGGTGATTAACAAAGTTTCTAAATTTCTTTTGTCGTATTACTACATGAAAATTCATTCATAATCTTTTCTAGGCAAAGGCAATGTAAATAACCATTTTTGGCTCATTATTTTTCGCAAGCCTTCTTTTTAAGATCACTCAATTGTTTTTCAAAATGGACAATCTCAATCAGTCTTGGATTCCCGGATTTTTGAATAATTGGGTTAAAATCACCATTGGAATAACATGCCAAAGATCTAGATCATTTGATTTAACATATAGACTCGAACTTTTTTCCAATAGATAAAACTATCGCTTTCAAAAAGTGGTGGGCTTTGCATAGATTGCCCTTCTAGATATATCGATCCAAGCATTAAAATACAATATATTTTAAAAATCTTGAGTGACCTTGCTCCTGATACCAATTGTGGAAACTAGAAGGGGGGGGGTTGAATAGTTTACAGGTTAATTGACCGGTTTAAAATTCTTTGCTTATAAAATGGTTTGATTCGAGTTGTATGTCAATCAATCAACAATATGAAATCACAACAAAAACATCTACTAAAATGAACTAAAGAACAATAAAAATAAAAGGGATAAGAAAGAAAAGAATCCAAACCAAGATACCAAGATTTATAGTGGTTCGGCTACGAAGCACCTCTTCGTTCCTACTCCACTTCCCGAGTACTCCACTCGAGATTTCACTATGTCAACAAGCTCCCTTTAGGCGGAGAAAACCGTTTACACGTCGCTTACTTTCTTTTCCGACACTAAGCTAGATGTCGAGTCAAATCTTTAGCAAGAACCCAACCTAAGACTTCACTAAGTCTTTTACACACTCACAAGATATATATACCCCTTTAGATTGACACACAGATCCAAATCACATGGATACACAATTACACACTTGGATCTACCACACAATCCCAATATAACAACAACAACACAAATATCTGTAATGAAGATTGTGATCTTGAGGAGGAAGAGAGAGATCACTTGATAACAATTCGTATATAAAAAAAAAAAGAAAAAAGAAAAAAAAAAAAAGAAGAATACATTTTCCTTCTCTTGCACTTGATTAGAAAGAAGAAGAAGAAGAAGGGAGGAAGAAAGAATTAATCACTTGAAACAAGATCAAGGTATGTTAGTGATCAAGATATGTGTTTTAGAAAGAAAGGAAGAAGAGAGAAAAATAGATCTAAGAAAATTCGTGGCAAGAGGTTCTGTTTTTTAGATGGGTTGGCCCAGTATTTATAGGGGACAAAAAATGACCGTTGTTGGTGGCGGTCCCGGCGGTCCCTTATATATAAGGGGGCCGTCAGGCCTAAAAGTGGGCCGCCACTAGACTCCGCTCCCTTTTTTGCCCTTTTGTGGTGAATGTTGTATCTGTTATAGAACCTTCTATTTTGGGGGGGAAATTTGAATTTCAAATTTTATGTTTTTAATAAAACATTTCTTTTAATGAATAAATATTTTGTTTTTATATTTTTATAAAAACACACATGTAGAAATGTAAGGTTTAAGGAAAATATTTTCTTGATCACTAATCATGTTTAATGATTTGTTTATCCATACCTTAAGTGATTAATCTTAGAAATAGAATTTTATGATTTGTAATTTATAAACGTTTAATTTTATCGTAAATGTTTTCACATTTTGTTATTATCAAAACATTGAGAGGTCAAAAAATATAAATAACATTTTTAGACGTTATTTGTATTAACATGTTTCACATAAACTTCTTCTTTTAGTTTCTATTTAGGAAGGCACTTTTGACATCCAATTAGAAAACTATGAAGTTCATATATGTGGCAAAGGCAAGAAAGATCTCGATGGCTTCCATTCTTGCCACCGGTACAAAGGTTTCATCATAGACAATTCCTTCTTCCTGACTATAACCTTGAGCTACCAGTCTTGCTTTATTCTTGGTAATAATTCCATGTTCATCTTTCTTGTTCCTGAACACCCATTTAGAGCCTATGGCTATTTTTCCATAAGGGAGTGGAACAAGAGTCCAGACTTTATTTCTATAGAATTGGTTTAGCTCTTCTTACATTGCATCAATCCATCCTGGATGCTTCAGTGCCTCAGATATATTCTTTGGTTCTTTCTCAGAGAAAAAGTCAGTAAATAGACATTCTCTAGCTGAGGCAGATGTAAGCTTAGCAACCATGCTTCTTGTAAGCATGCCTTCACTAGGATCACCAGTGATATTTACAAGTTCAATATGTTAATCGCTTGACCATTTATCCTGAGCAATAGGATATGAACTTATTGATGCATGATTGGTATCTTGAGACTGGGGTGCTTCAGGGACTAACAATTTAGTGTTATGTTCTGAGTTTTCAGCATTGTTTCCTAAAGTCTCTTCAGTGAGTTGATAAGTCTTGTTTTGCGTTTTTAGTGAACAAAACAAAGAAAAGAGTATAAAAAATTTGTTATATTTCTTTCTTTATTTTTTGAATATTAAAAGTTGAAGGTTTGCTTTTAAAATATCAATGATGAAACTTCTCTTCCTGTTTTTGATTCGTTAAAAGTCACAAATTTGTTGTAAAGCACGAATGAGATGAGCTGAGATCCTTTCATTGTTATTCTTGTACGTAAGTCATGAAGGTTGTATGCTGTTGTAGCAGTGAAATGATATGGAGGATGTGTTAAGATTTGAATGGATTTGTTATTGATTTGGGTTAAGTCTGTTCCCCCTTCTATTTCTTCTTTTCTTGGTTTTTTTTCAAGCATAAGCAGTTAAGATAATAGATTAGAGGTTGTTAAGTCTTGTTGCTTTTGACACTTTTGAAACCAAGTTACGTAACCTTATACGAAACCACATACATAACCTCATACAAAACCTCTTGTACGAAACCACCATACGAAACCTTATATGAAACCACATACGGAAGCTTATACGAAACCACATACGAAAGCTTATACAAAACCTCATACGAAACCACCTATGAAATCACATTTACGAAACAACATTTACGAAACCATACTTTCGGTAACCAACTTTTCGAAACCTCTTCCCAACACCTGTTTCGTTAACCGTTTCTGAAACCATAACATTTTTGTAAGCGTTTCTGTTACCGTTTTCAGAAAACGTAAAAAAAGAAGCTTAAAGCTTGTGAATAACTGTCTTATCAGTTCAATGTATAGTGTTGTTTTATTCCGAAAGCATAAGAAAGTAGTTACACACATGAATAAACATTATTTTCTTTTTACCTCAAAAGAACTGTAGAATAAACTGAATGTGAGTAGTTGGATCTGCTTGTGGACTATTGTCGACTCGTGGACAGTTTTTGTTACTATTTTGGACTATTAAGGACTGATACAAACTGTTTCGGACTGAAAAAGCACTGAATAAGCTACAAAAATATCATGAATCACCTTTATAGCTCTGGTACCACTTGTAGTGTATCTAGATTCACTATCTCAGGAGGTCAGAAAGCTTGAAGTATAAATAAGCCATAGTAGAGAGAGGAAGCTTTTCACAATTTTAATGGTTTTTTTATTAAAAGAGAAAATGAATGGAAATTACAAATTTAAAGCTTTACCCCTCTAATGTTGATTAGAGGAGTATTTATAAGCCTAACACAAGTGGAGTTTAAGCTAATTACACTTCTAGTCCTTGTGTTTTAACTTACTAATAAACTAGTGTAATTCCTATAATGACACCACATTTTTAATCCTAACACGGCTTTTTGGTCTTATCTTTGTAACCTTCAATTGGTGGACTTCTAATGATTCTATACACTCATAGTCCATCCCGACATGATCCCACACTATAACTATACTTTATCTATACATTACTCTAAAGTTTTAAATTCCAAATTATTGCAGAAATTTGATGTCACTACACAAATTTTTATAAAATACTAAATAACCTCTTTAGACATCCAAATTCTGACCACATAAACTTTAATGAGTTATGTAGTTACTATAATTCTTCCATGAATTATAGATAAGCATTACGATTTTTAATAAAATCCACAACACAAACTATTTAGAAAAAGACTTGATCGTACACCAGAATGTTAGAATTTAAAAAAAATACTTAGACAACTCAAAAAGATTTGAAATGTTTATTGGGGTTACTAGACACCTAAAACCTCATATCTTTATCGTTTTGACTCTGTTTTATACGTTTCTTATGTCCACGACTTCGTATTGAGAAAACCTATCAAAATATCATATTTATAAGAATTAAACCTCTGATGAACAGTAACTTTTACTGTTCATTACAGTTTATAAAAACTGTTTTTATAGAATTAATTATACGTAACTTGTTTAAATCATAACTCGTTCATTTTAATTCCGTTTCTCGAGTTTCTTATGCCCTTGGATTCGTCATGAAAAGTACTAGGTTTACAAAATATTTATTTTTATAGTTCAGATCCGAAACAGTAGGTATGTGTATAAAATAACTTTTATAAAATTACTTTTATACTTTTAATTAACGTAAACTTGTAAATGTCATATCTTTTTTGTTATAAATCCGTTTTTCAAGTTTCTTACATGCTCACGATCCTTGTGAGGAGTACTATTTTAATAAAAAATAAAATGTATAAGTTAAATGTCGAATTCCAACAGTAGGTTTATAAAAGTTAATTAGGGTTTTTGATTAATAAAGTAAGTTTTGTAATTACTTTTATTTAGGAACCTTGCACCATTATTTTACCAAGTTTTCTAACATATGTCATACATATAATAAGTCCTCTAATAGTCCATAACGACTTGTTCAAATGAAATCATATCCTTGTATCTTTTGTAACTAAGTTTGAAAATTAAACTTACAACGCCATTTAATTTGTAAACATTCACATAATTTAGTTAACCCTTTTTACTACGCAATGTTTCCTTTATCAAGTATCATTTTACTTATCATACAACATAAAATTTGAATTTTTGTAAGCCCTTGACCCTTATATAACAGCAAAGGTAATAATTCTAGTGGTGACTAACACATATAACAAGTATTGTATATACAAAAATGAATGAATGAATATTGCATACTTTAAATAGACCTTAAAGTAGATTTAGGATGAAAGAACACGAGAATATAACCCTAACCAGCCATCCAAAATCCCAAACCTTAAACAAGAAAAGCCTAAATTATGTTTTTCTTGATTAATCCTTTAAACCCAATCCAAGGCTTGTTAACACCTTGAGTAACCTTAGATGACCTTAGAATGAATGCTAATACACTTGGAATACCTTAGAAAATTAAAGATATATGAAACCCTAATTGCAAGGAGTATGCCGTGGGTTTTTGTATGGTTTAGAGAGAAATGGTGTGCTTTGAGTTGCTTGCATGAAAGAGTATAAGTTAGTTACATAGGACTTTCCTTTTATAAGCATCTTGAAAACCCTAACAACCTTAAAATAGAAACATGGATTGAAAGTGGTATAAGGATAAGGTCAAAAGACCTCTCCTCCTCCCATGCAACCCACAGCTTGAAATAGGGGGGGGTACATGTGATGATACCCCCCCCCCACCCCCAAGCTTTAGTAATTTGTTCAAAGAGGTAACATAAGAGGAATAGGTTAAAAAACATTTTAGAATAGTGAAGTTTAGTGGAGTTATGTTATTTCTTTCTTGTAATAACACACACTATATCCGGTTGTTTTCAGGGTTATCATAAATTAAAATAAGTAAATTTTTAGGTATTGGGTATAAAAGTGGGTATTTGTTTGAGTGTAGATGGGTAAAGGTGCTTCCGGGTATGACCGAATGTAATTTATTGCGAAACGTAAGCGTTTTACGTAACCAACAAAAATAAATTATGAAAAGTTATAAATTATGTTCCTAATAGTCATATAACACTTGCTTGATGTAAAATTTAATTTGTTTGATGTCCGTTTACATTGAACGTTGATCTTTAGTTTACGCGATTTAACTATAAGATAATAATTAAAAGCGAACGCGTAAAACTCTAAAATAATTAATGGTATTAATTAAAGTCGTAAATAGCCTAAAAATGAGAAATTTTACACTTCCAATTGTCCAATACTTTCGAAACTCAGTTTTATAGAAACTAGGCTCTTTGTAAATAATGTTAGACTCTAGAATCACTATCAAACTCGTTTTTATCATCAAGTTTTGCCTCAATAAATCCGACCTAAAATTCTGCTCAACCCTAAATTCGATTTTAATACAATCTAAACCAAACCAAACGCATGATCAACACCCTAATACATCCCTAATCAAAATTTTATGTTCTTGTTTATTTAATTACAGAGATTTTATAAACCCTAATTTTCATCAATTAAAGTTTCATAAATTTAAATTTAATGAAAAGAACGAAACAAGGATTATACCTAAACCTTTTAACGCGAAAACTCACAATCTTGCACCTTAAAATTTCTTGATTTTTTTGATGTTTTTCCTTGATTCTTGTGTGTGTCAACCGATCCAAAAAGAGAGAGGGAGAGAAAAAGTGTTTTAGGGTTTTAGTTTAAGGGATATAAATACTTGGTTTTGGATAATTACCAAAAAAACATACTTTCTTTTTTTCCTTCTATTCTCCTTAGTCGACCAAAACACAATTTCTTTTATTTTTTTCCTAGGCCGCCCCCTTAATTATATTATTTTTTTATTTAAAAAAAAACTTTCTATTACATATTTACTTAAAACATGTATTTTAGATAGAGTCTAATTACACCTTTTATTAAATTCTTAAACTTTTAAAAGAATAAAATACCTACTAATCATAAAATTTAATTTCTTCTTTTCACTAATTATATTTCCTAAATATTATTATTACTAACTTATTAAATCTACCAACAGACCTCGATTATTAATTAAACTCGACCTGAGATTAATGACACATGCAACATTAATTATTCAAACGCTAAAATCGCACAACTACTATAATACATCCATTTTTATAATCACCCTTATAAGTGAAATGAAATGACTAAATTGCTCACATATAGCATCTTACACATATATTATATCACGTAAATTACTTAAACACATATTTTAAATCACCTATTAGATAACATTAACTTTTAACTAACCTGCTTTAGTGACGGTTGTCACACAGTCAAAATGGAAATGCAGTCAAAATACAAATAAGAAATATTACTGAATAGGAAATGCCCTAAAACTTGAATCAACAAGAATTCTACCAGCCTTATCAGATATCAGATGCCAGAAGCATATCTATGATAAGCATACAGTATGTTTGATATAAAAGCAAGTACAGAACAGAGGAAATGCATAAACCCGAATGTGTTTAAACATCAAAATACAGATACTAAACCAAGTAAGGTGTTTCTAAACATCAACATACAACAGATCCGGTCATGGCTTCCTCTTTCGTGAAGCTAAAGGTGGTGGAGCATTAGGATCATCAGGAGCTCTTGAATCAAGCACACATCCTGTCATAGCTATTTTTCTGTACCCTCTTGGAGCAGTGGAAGTAATTTGTGATTCTGTTTTGCCTCTTTTTCCCTCTTTGCCTTTAGCAACCTACTAAAATCCTCTTCAAGCTTTTTGATTATGTTTTCAAGATCAAGAGCATCTACAAGATCAACATAATCAAGATCATGATCTGCCTGCTTTGCCTTCCCCTTATCAAGCTCTGCCTGCTTTGCCTGTATTACCATAGCCAAATCCCCTTCAGAATGAGGAGAGTGATGAGTCCGAAACGGAGACTATAATGGAAGAGGTGCAAATTCATAGCTCACAAAGTACTACACAAATCTTACCTTCATATGGAAAGTTAAATTTTGATTTAACCATGCCTAACCGAATCCTTACCTTTTCACAATTTCGTTATGGCAATTTTGGATCTCGTTATGTTTTTGACATACTTGGACCGAGACTATTATTCTCTTTATCATACGGTTTTGGCCTCGTCTTTCCTGAAAATTTCTCTAAAGTTCACTCATTAGATTTATTCGATTCGGGCAACGAAAATGAAGTATTTGATCCTGGAATAATCGTTACTGACGTCAACTAAAATTTTTGAAAGAAGTTCCATTGAAGATTGAATCGTCCTTCCCCTTAGACTTTAATGAAAATTTAATTTTGGGCGAGTCAACCTAATGACTCGTTAATAAACAAGCGCTTCTCTAGAGGCAATCCATGTTTATCCTATTAGTAGTAGTATTAATAAAGTAGTTTAGTAGTAATAATAAATAATTATGGGGGATTGCTTCTCCCAATGTTGTGTTTCGTGGCTATCTATTTTTGTTTCTGATAAGGTGTCATTTTATACACTATTTCAGGGTCATTTAACCTCATAAATCATGCAAATATGCTCAGATTATGTGCTTAATCATTTATTTTTAGGTTTTTAGCACTTGGATGACATTTGGAGGAAATACACATGACTTGGGCTCATTTGGAGAAGATACGGACAAGACTACGGCTCTACACCAAGTATCTTGAAGAACCACGCATACAGAGCGTGGAGACGGCGTCGCCAATATAAAGCGACAGCGTCATGATTTTCAAAGTGACGACGTCAAGGATTTGATGATGGCATCAGGACATAACCGACTTAAACAAAATCTATAAGATTCAACATGGTGACGGCGTCGCGACCACTACTTGACGTCGTCGCAATGCTTTTCCTATAAATATAAAATTGATTTTATGGTTTTGAGTGTGTAACTTTGTATAACTTTTGGGAGATGAACCCTAATCATTCTAGCAGCTTTTAGGTCGTCTTTAGGGCCTCAAAACCCTATTGTAACTACCTTTAATCCATGTTTTAATCAAGTAAGATTGTTTATCTTTAATCATTTAGTATGTCTATGTGATGTTTGATTGATTTATGTTCTTGCTTTCTTTATAACATGCTAGGCTAAACCCTCCTTTGTATTTACTTATGATTGTATCAAACTTAGATTGTAGATCCTTTTAATGTTTCTTCTTGTGATGGATGTGCGCATTAGGCTTTAGAAAACTAGCCATAAGATATTAAATTGGCATAGACGTTTAGGGAAACGCGAGTGTGTAGAAAGGATACCATCGGTAACAGTCTACATACTACCTTACCCATAATATGGTTGATCCCTCTTAAGATATTTCAATTGCATTTAATATACCCTTAGGGGCCTTGTAATAGTCTTCATACTACCTTACTTATGCGTTGCCTTAACAGAATATTAAATAGACGACGGGTTCGTGTAATTCGTTCATGACTTAGGAAATACTTACACAGAGTGACAAAGCAACAGGATTAGGAGAATCAATCTAAGGAGTAGTACATGATTAAGTAAATACATATTTTTAGCATAAAGTTATCACTAGTAGATTAGATTATATTTAGCCTAATTAGTTAAACAAACCAACCTCTCTAACCAATGATATTTTACTACTTTCATAAAAATATAAAAATAAAAAAAGAATCTTCTCTCAACCCCGTATACCTCTGTTAGATCTTGATCAAGCCTTCCTAACCTATTCTCCTAGAGAACGATAACAACCCCCACCCCCCGAGTCTTGCCTATACTACACTATAACTTGCTAGGTGCACGATGCTATGAGTTGTAAAACCTCTTGTTGAAGTCTTAACGACAACCCATCAAGTTTTTTGGCGCCGCTGCCGGATAAAAGTTTTGGGTTTTGACCATTGTTTAAACTAGGTCTACTCGCTTGAATCTTTCAGTGAGATTTTTTATTTTCGTTAAATTAGCTTTTCTTGTATCTAAGCTAGTCTTTTCTTTGTGTTATTTGTTTCGTAAATCATTCTCGTCAACCACCATGGGAGACGTGAATCCTATCCGTACTCTTGAAGATTACTCCAGACCTAGCCATGAGGGCTATAGGAACACCATTGAGCTCCCTGAAGGGTCCAATGTGGTACCTCTTCGATCTGACACCATTCGGTTGGTGCAAAACGGATGCTCATTCCACACTTCGGTTCAAGTATCCAAACCAACATCTTAAGGATTTATTAAAACTAGTGGACTCGCATGAACTTTATGTTGCAAATAGGGAAAGAACGCGCCTGTGTTTATTTCAATTTTCCCTTCGCGATCAAGCTAGCAATTGGCTTGAACGTCTTCTAGCAGGATCCATCTCCATGTGGGAGGATCTTACTACTCGTTTCCTTGCTCAATTCTTTCCACCGGGAAGGACTACAAAACTCTGTAATGGCATCCTTATGTTTCAACAACATCAAGGAGAGTCTCTTTCGGAAGCATGGACTCATTTTAAGGACTTACTCCAAAAAGTCCCTCATCATGGCATCGACCTTTGGATCTAAGTCCAAATCTTTTATAACCATGTCAATCCCACCACAAGACAAACCATTGACCCAATCTGAACCGGTGGGTAAAGGCTTCCGTACAGAATCCGCCAAGAATCCTGGGCATGTTATTAGAGGCCTCCGCCCTCTATGACAAACGAAAGTTTGAAACGACCCAGGGTAACTTTCGCTAAACCGTCAAGAAATCTCTTTGCCTCAAGATGACCCGATACATCAGACCGACGTTCTCATTGGTTTGATTATCATCGAGCTCGAAAATCAAGTCCAACGCTTGATGGAAGCTCATCTTGCTCCCAAGCAACCTATTTAAGTAAACAAAATTACTTCTTCATGTGAGATCTGCAGTGGTCCCCACGACACTCAGTACTGCATGGAAAATCCTGAGCAAGCTTTTGTCAATTATGCATCCTCGCATACCGACGAAGTGGGAGCTAAGCAGTTCACTATCAACCAAGGACCAAGAAGCTTTAACGAAGCCGCCAATGCTTGGAAGGAGAAGCCAGGCTTTAACTGGGCACACGACCAAACATTTATGAGCCTACGGAATGGCTCGTTCTCCACCTACTCATCTAGTTACCAAATGAAGCTTGAGAAGGTACTAATTGATTTTGACTCTCATCAAGAAGGAATACTATCTAGCCTCAGAGCTCAACTTGGACAACAACAAGACGACATGATTAGTAAAATTAATCTTTGGTGGAAGGCCATTTCTGAAAAGCTTGATGACATGCCCACTCGTAACACTACAGGAAATCCCATGGCTCAAACGAATTTCGCGTCCACCGACTACCCTACAAAAGAAGAACTTCAAGGCAGGGGATCAAAAGCCCATCAAAGTTACTCTCCTTGAAATATTTGTCTCAATAATCCTTGGCAGAACAAAATAGAAACCCCTCATCTCCAAAACGTGTTCATTTCGTTAATTCAATCATTATTTTAAACAAGGAAGATGAAGCTAAAGAAAGTACGAAGTCCAGTGCAACCGAGTATAAGGATCACGAGATGACAGTTGAAAGCAAAGAAGAGTTCGAGGAAGAAACTAAAGAAAAAATCAAAGAAGAAGAGGAAGATAACCCAAAACATTTTGACGTTTTCCCCACTATGAAGGAATTAGGGTATCACGAATGGCTCTTGAAAAATCCTCGACCCCTATGGGTAAAGGACAAGATTAGGACCGGTAACTAGGGTACCGTAAAGTTTTTTGCATGATTGGTCACTTTGATAAAAAGCAAGCATATTTAGATGTAGAATCACCGGTCAATGTAATGTCCAGACTTCATTATAATTGGATCATGAGTAGTAGGCTGGAACCAAGAAGGAAACCAAAAAACCCTAAGAAAATTTGCAATTTTGTGGGGAGAGTTAGGGGGTTAAAATTTTTTATTGGGAACTTCACTTCTGAATGCGATTTCATGGTGCTTGAGGATACCACTAGTATCATAGATCACGACCTAGGTTCAGTGGTATTCAGAAAACCGTTCGTAGAAGCGACCGGGCTCGTGTACGACATGAAGGAAGGAACAGTCGTGTTTGAAAAAGATAAGGAAAATATCGTGTTTAAAATGCCTCACAAAATAGAAATGTTCAAACACATAGATTTTACGGACATAAAAACCGATCGCATACCTCTTTTTGTCATAGAAAGTGACGATGATAACAGTAAAAAAAACCACTACTCGGATAGCCTAGCTTTAGGACCCGAATACAAGTACGATTAAAATGTATCCATAGCCATTCGAAGCTTGATAGCTATGAAGGCCAGAAGAAACAAAGGAGAAATCACGTAAGGACGTGTGACTTCGAGTCTAGCTATAAGACTCGTAAATAAAGAAAACCGCTTTTTGGGAGGCAACCCAATATTTTATTTTCCTGCATTTAGGAGTGTCTTGTGTTTTAATTCTTTATTGTTTATTCTTTTGTGTTTGAATTATTTTGTAATCATGCTTTGTTTTGTTTGTAACTTCGTCTTATTTGCAATCGAAGGTATTTTACATAAAATAAGTGTAGGGGGATATATCCGGTTTATAAGAACCAATTCAAACATATTAAATAAATTGTTTAGATTAATTCACGTCAGTTTCGAGTCATATGATTGTATCGACTAATCTTAGGTTTCATGCAGTAATTCATACAGGAAATAACTTATATAATCGCGTGCGGGAAATTTTTCAAAGAAAACGAAAAGAAAATTTTCACAGTCGCTGGCGACGACGTCAAGATTTATCTTGACGGCGTTGTGAGCCCAGCTACAGGAAAATTTAAATTTTTTCAAGTATTTTCGAAAAATAATTTGTACAACATTTAAAATTCGTAATTCTTTTATAAACCTGCATAAACCTATGATTACATCATCACT
>BQNB010147019.1:0-16496 GCA_026074375.1 Tanacetum coccineum
AAAATCACACGATATAATTCTCGCCTCGACTATTCCGGATGAAAGGTCAACGAAACAAATGGTAATCAGTACCAACAAGATTAAAAATATAATTACAATCGCTCTTATTACAAGAGACAAAAGACGCCACAGAATATATCCGGAAAAACATAAATCGCATCGTTTTTAAATGAAAGACTTTAAACGAAAGGTCAACCCAAATCTTAGTTTGGTGATCATTCCAACAAAACAAAACGCACACCATTACACAAAACCAAAACATACGTCGTTAACCAAAATCAAAACATACGTCAACAATCGAAACCAAAATACTCATCGATATCCAATAATCAAAACACACTTGTCGCCCTTTCAGTCTCATTTAATAATGCCTCACCGGTTGCGAAAAATATTCCGGAGTACATATGACCCCATCAAACGCATTATAGCACTAGTACAAAAAATCACATAATCATTTAAGCACATATTTGCCTATTTGTCATTTTAAAATGACTTTATATCTCTACCTAGCTTTATGTAGGCACTTTATCACCCTTGCTCATTATCACCCTTAGCAACAATCATGCTTGCTTTCTATAAGTCTTAGCAAAATAACCGTGCTAACTTAGTAAGAAACCTCAGCAATATATATGCTCATCACGCGGGTTCATACCCAACAAATTAGATTGCTCATTATACCGAGCTTGCCAGATGGCCAAGCTTCTTAGAAATGATCTCAACTTAATCACGGCTAGATTTTGGCCAACCATAGTCAAGCTTGTGGGTTAACAAGCCACAATTGACAATGGACTATCAGGCTTGCGTACCTCTCAAACCAACCTTCATCTACATTCGGGTAAGCATACCCTCCCACTCACGTCCTAAGCCACATCATGGCCACACAAAAGCGACATAAGCGCTTACTACCATTTAAAAGTACATAGCACATAAAGCATATTTTCCACATAATTCGGCGGCGATAATTCTGCTAGAAAACACATATTGTCGAAAGACAAATCGAAAATAATCAAGAAAACAATTGTGCATCATGGGCTTGTTGCTCGTCTAACGAAACGAAAAACTTAGTTACTTTAATGTTTCGCCGCTTCCCCCGCACAACCAATCGCGACTAGCATAGTCGACTCGGTCTTAACGCATTGCATCGAATCTTGGACGACCCAAGTCGAGACAATTACGCACATTCCTAATTCAATATCGTTCGGCATAAAGCGTCAGCTACTTTGATTGTTCCTCCAGGATGAAAGGTGTCCTTCATTCGGCTGGAATCTCCAATAACATTTAACACTTATAAATGCATGTATATCACATAGCTGCAGTTACGGGAAAGATTAATATAGTAACTGCTATTATTTCTCCACTACTATCTCAAAATTCATTAAAATCAGATACTATTTACTCTTTAATGTCATCCATTTAGAAAACACTCACAACAAACCACCCATAGAATTAAGTGTCCTAGTAAAACAAAAAACACAATTGCACCCATTCATCAGAGATTCAAAGATCCAATCCATGGAAGGTATTGTACCATATTCCTAATGATTTTTTTTTATTTTTTATTTGCTGATTGACTACAAAATAGATGTCAAACATGTATGAAACTGGTAATTGATCAATGATTAGATTCATATCAAAAAGTTAATAATACTTGGCTTTTATGATCCGATTGACAAAATTGATATCGAACATTTATGAACTTGGTAATTGATCAATGATTTGATTCATATGGAAAAGTTAATAATACATGGGTTTTATGATCCGATTTTGTTTTTTATTAGAGTAAACTACACCGTTCGTCCTTATGGTTTGCGTTGACCGCAGCTTATCGTCCTTTGACCCAAAAAATGCACCGTCCATCTTTAAGTGGGAAACGTTTTCTGTCGTTGGTCCCTCACTTTAACAGACCTTAATAACGCTCGTTAAGTCGACAAACATAAGGGTATGTGTGTCTTTTAAGTTTGTATACGAGGATAAAATAGTCATTTTACCATTATGACTCACCATTAACAACTATAGTAGGACCACCATCCCCAACCAAAGTCAAACTATCCTTCTTCATCTTACCAGCTAAACAAGATTTCTTCTTCATCTTTTTCATACACTACCTTCACCACTAGCCACAACCATCAGCCATCGATCCCGCTAATTCTAGCCATCTTACCAAACCTTAAACCAACACCAAAATAAATATCAATATCCTGGATCAACACCCATCTCATTCTCATTTTCATAAAACCCAAACCCTTCATTCGGTAAGTGATAAGAAAAACCCCAATTACATTCATTATTTTCTTTAATAACAACAAAACCCAAAAAAAAAATATATTCTTAAACCAATATTTCATCCATTGTACATCATTAAAGAGATCAATCAATTTTTAAAAAGTTTATTAGAAACCAACACCTTTAATCCGTCTACAAGATTTACATACAAAAACCCCAATCATATTTTTATATAATTTACAAATTCCATTGATAATTCAAGAATTTTTTCACAAGATTTCAAACAAAATATCCAAACGAATTACACCTAAAATCGAAACCATGAACCCATATTTATTGCGAGGGTGGTGGTGGCTGGATTTCGTCTGTGTTAGATCTGTTGTGAAGATGGTGTTTGCATGTGGGTTTCGACCCGACCGGACCCATATAGGTGTTGTTGCATTTGACTTGTGGGTTCAAGGTTCGAACAAACTAGATTGAAGTGTTTAGTTTGACATGTAGTTAGAAGATATATCTTGTGTGTTAGATTCGTGGGTTATTCCTATGATGAAATAAGTTTGGGTGCTGGTATTTGAAGTGATTTAACAAGAGCTTTTGGTTGAATTTTGAAATAGGTTATGATTCTTATTTGTTGCGGATTGTAATGTCATTTAAAAGGTACTACGTATAAGCTAATTGTTTTTTTTAATTTGTTGTTTGTAACTTGTAATATCATTTAAAAGGTATAAGCAATGTATCGGAAATTTTGTGGTATGGAATTATTGGATGTTCATTGTGTTGTTCGTAAAAGACAAAAAGGAAAAAAACAAATGATCTGGGAGATTTAGGATTTAATAGTGTAGTTGTATGGAATTATTGTGGGTTTTGATTTGTGTTTTTAAATCGATTTATGAGTTTTGATTTGTGTTTTGAAGTTTATGTTCTATAATGGATCAAACAAAGATGAGATTTGGAAATGGGTTTTGTGTTTGGTGATGAGGTGATGGTGAGAATGGTGATGGTGTCAAAATGAAGATGGTGGTGGAATGATATTGTCGGTGGCGTTTGTGTAGTTATTGAGAAAAGGGTGAATGAAGATGTTAACTATTCAAGCCGAGAGGGGTTTTTGAGATTGGAACGACAGATGAATGATAAGGAGGAAGAAGACATTGGTAAAATGACCAAAACAACCCCACGTGGGCATCACGTGTGAAAACTTAACGAAGGTTAGTGAGGGTTGTTAGAGTGAGGGACCAATGACAGAAAACGTTTCCCACTTAAGGACGGACGATGCATTTTTTTCGGTCAAAGGACGATAGGTTGCGGTTAACGCAAACCACAAGGACGAACGGTGTAGTTTACTCTTTTTATTATTTAATTATATGAACATATGTGTTTTTTGTTTAATTACCAGTTGATTGTGATGATCTATTTAATGAGATGAACAAATTGTTTAATACAATATTATTTAATGAGATGATCTATTTAATAAATCGGTTTTACATATTATTTAATGAGATGAACATATTGTTTATAAACTTTTAATGAATAATACTTTTATGTTTTACAATAATAGCATCTGTTTTATGGCGTTTTAGGTTAGTGTACTATTGCTTGAGAGATTATTAGGTCGGGGGTATGATGATCTAGTAAGGTCGAGGGGAAATGGGTGTTTTGAATATGGGTGGTTCATAATTGTTTAGTATTGACTTAAAGTGCTTAGGTGGTTAGTTGTTAGGAAGATTGGTGGTGCATACTTTATTAGTGATTCATACTTGTTTGGGTTAGTTTACTAGGGTTTGGGTGATTGTTTGGTTGAGTTATGATGATCTAGTAAGTTTGATTGGATTTCCGTTGTTATGATCAGGGGAAATGGGTGTTTGGAGTATGGGTGGTTCATATTTGTTTGGTATTGACTAAAAGTGCGTACGTGGTTACTTGTTATGGGTGGTGCATACTTGATTACTGATTCAGATTTGTTTGATGCGAATTACTGAAAGTGTGTTTATACATTCAGGATTTCGTAGAAGTGGCAGGTTAAAGTGTAAGGGTCCGGTAATTGAAGAAAATACTATTGAGGACACTATCAATGTGGAAGAATATTTAAGTAAAGATGAAAATATCAGTCAAGAAGAAGGCATTGAAAATATTATCGGTACTCAGGTTGATAATAAAGATGTCGGTCCATCAACTTCAGGTATCAAATGGGCATTTTATGTTTACTAAACCTGTTTCACAAAACATATAACGTACATATATGTTTTTACTTGTCTTGTGTTTTGAAAACATTTTATTGATGTATTACAAGAGCTAAAAAGGTAAATTCTGAGAAAAAAGGGAAAACAGCAAAAAAATGAAAGATTGAGGATACCATTGGTAAGTGTTGAGTTAGAATAAAGACATATGTGTCCACATAACTAATTTTTAAGCATGCATTCATTTGTTGTATATTAATCAATTTCAGGTAATGATGTAGACAAAAAAAGAAACCGTAAAATAAAGAGTCCAGTGAAAAAAAAACAAGGAAATGGGATTGCTACATATATATTCCAAACTAGAACAAGCCCAATAACATTCTTCAACGCCATGTCCCAACTATCACCAACCCAGAAGTCGTGTTTACAACAGTTAGGATTTGGGAAGTTACTTAATTTTAAAGTAAACAGTATTCCGTCAAAGTTAGGGTTTTATGTTGTAGACAACTTTGATGACAAAAAATGGAAATCCAATTGGAACATGCTTCTATTGAAATAACTATGGAATTAATTGCTGATGTGATTGGAATTATCAACAAAGGTGTTGATATAATAGATGTAGATATAGTTAAAGATGAAGAAATGCTTAAGAACTGGGAGGAGCAGTTTGGTACTAAAAAAGTCACTCCAAATGATATGAAACATAGGATTAGGAATTCCAGGGTTGAGGATATGAACTTTAAGCTGAATTTCATTGTTCTTTTTACCTCGTTAATAGGAGGTGTGAAAACAAAAGGTTTTTGTGATCTAAGTGTACTTGAACATATCAATATGAGTACGGATATATCAAACATTAATTGGTGCAGTTACATTTGGAGATGCCTGAAGAAGTGTATAGATGGGTGGAAGCGTACTGAAACAAATAGCTTCTTCTTAGGTCCAGTAACGTTACTAGCTGTAAGTAATATCATATATGGTTTACAATTAATTTTTTGTGCATACATGTTTTCAATGAAATGTGTCGATTTATAGTATAATTGTTTATTTTTTGTTCATTGTTTGACACAGATGTTATACGTTGATGGAACGGTTTGTAACGATTTTAGAATTGGAAGAAAAAGACCACCAACAACAATCTGGACATTGGAGTTGCTGAAAGAGCGTGAGTTAGCTGAAATAAAGTCTGGAGGACTCGGGAAAGCAGAACTAGCAGGACCGTATGTTGAAGAGGACGACCCAATGCCTGAAAATTTAGAGGTAAGTTATAGTGTTGTAAATGTGTTTTTGTACAAATGTGAGTATATGACAAAAAAATAATGAAACATTAATTGGTTTTATAATAAAGGGATTCATGAGGAAGATGAACAATTATATTGAGTGTATAAAGATCGAAAGAACTAGATTTGACGAAAGAACTAGATTTGACAAGACATTGGATGCAGCAAAGTTGTTGTATCTAGGAAATACATTATTAGCTGATTTGGAAGATCGATATATTCAGTCACTTAGGTATCAAAGTGAAGATAATGAGAGGACAGCAAGTGTGCATAATGATAATAAAAAAAGGACAAGTCAAAGTCAGGAACTGAGTTTCTAAGCTGTTGACAATTTCGACTCGCCAATGTACATGTTGGGACAACAGACTCAGCTAGTTATTTTTGAAACTGCTGACAAGGTATACAAATATTTTCAGCGTAGAAAGATGATAAACAATTTTGAAATACCTTCTTTTAGTCTCGAGTTGACATAAGAAGCTGAAATAAAGACAAGATTAAATGCGGCAGAATATGAGATGGGTCCGGAAACACAGGATGAAGTTATAAAAACTATTGAAAGAACCGAACAAGAAATGATGGGCAGTGGCTCTGAATTATGTGAATAAGAAATGATGTGCAGTGCGGATATGGAAGATAACAGAGGTAATGCAGGACAAGGTCCTTTAGACGCAGTGCCTCTGAATTATGTGAGCTCGGTGAAAGAACTGATGTGTCGTGGAAAAAGGATTATTACAGAGACTGATCGTATGAAGTCGCCTTTCTATGTTAGGGTTGTGAATGCTGATAAAGATGAAAACAGTGATGAGAAGAAGTTGTTAGTCTACCTATTTTCAAAAATGGCTGGAAATGTTAGGTAAATCGAAAATAAAAGTATTGCATATGGGCGTTAACAAATGTCTTTTAGTTTTAAATATATCTGTATGGTACACATATATGATCATATTGATATTTATGTTTATGTTATTTGATTACAGTGATGTTCTGTTTGAGACAAAATACGGGCAAAAATCTTCTAGAGGACAAATTGAGTCACTTGGACCGCAAGAACCAGTTGATAACAACGTGTTGAGCTCGTGGTATGCGTATTTGAATTTTTTAGAGGGAAAGAAAGACAAAAATTCACCTGCAATGTTGTTTTTACCTATTTTTGAAGTGGTAAGTGTTTTGGTTACTAAATATCAATAATATATTTAATTGAAACAATGTAACTATAAAACACATATGTCACACAGGATAAAAAAGAGTTGGGTGAGAACGATCAAACAACAAAAAGGTTTATGGTTTATGTTGAGAATGCACATTCAACTTATGGAGGGCTAACTAAGTTGGATAAAGCAGACATTGTAAGTTTTATTTGTGTCAAAATTTTGCACAAAATCAGGTTAAATGTGTGAACATGAATTATATGACATAATAGCACATATGCGTATTTAGTTTAGGTGTTTTTGTTTATGAAGGCCAGGCCTTTGGTGCGTTTGTGTATTAAGGATAGGGTATGAATGTCATTTTTTATTGTCGTTATTAAGGACAGGCGTGTTTGGTTTGTTAATTAAGGAAAGTGGTGTATGGGTGTGCATATTAAGGATAGTGGTGTTTTGTTTGGTATTCAGGACATTGGTGTTTTTGTGTATCAAGGACAGGGTGTGAATGACGTGTTTTTGAGTGTCGTTAAAAAGGACATGGGTATTTAGTTTTTGAATTAAGGAAATTGGTGTTTGGGGTAAAAAGGACAGTTAGTATGTATGGCAGTGGTGTTTGGGTGTGCGTATTTAGGACAGTGGTGTTTTGTTTGGTATTCAAGACATTAGATTTTTTTGAGTTTGTGTAATAAGGGCAGGGAATGAATGACATGATTTTTTGGTTTGCTTATTCAATACATGGTTGTTTAGTTGTGTATAGTAAGTACAGGGCTGTTTGGTTTTGTATTAAGGACAGTGATGTTTGGGTTTACTGGTTTAGTATTAAGGACAGCTGTGTGTAATTTAATATCAGCTTCTGTTTGTATTAAGTACATCTGCGTTCTTCTTAACGTTTGCAAAATGCAGGTTTGTATCCCAGTGAGCAATAACGAGCATAAATTCCTTTTGTGTTTTAACATGAAGAACATAGTTGTATCAGTTATTGATAGCAAAAAACAAGTAAAGAAAGTTGCAACCAGGAAAAAGAAGAAGGTTGAAGATATTGATGATATGATAGTTGCATCAATACTGGTACGTAGAATTTGTATATAAATGAATTAGTAAGATGCCAAAAAATAGTAGTATACTGATAAATTACACATTAATTAATGCAACACAAACATTTTGGCCAATATCTGTTAGTAATAAATCATGGAAAAGCAAATGAAATTATTGAATCTCAACTTGTGCGTGGTACTTTTGATTGGCAAACTGATAAGAGGTCTAAAGATTGTGGCATATTTGTGATGCGACACATGGAGACTTATATGGGCAATGAACTGGGTAAATGGAAATGTGGACTTGATGTTGAATGTAAAAAGCAAAATACACAGTTGGGGCGCTTGAGAAACAAGTATGCGGCAAAGCTACTACTTTCAGATTGCAACATATATAAGAGTAAGACTCATGAAGAAATGGACAGGATGAAATATGTAGTTTTCAATGTTAAAGCAATCAAAGTCCCGCAACGTGGCAAGTGAATGGAAACATCAATGAACAATGCATTTTCCTAGTACTTTTTGGTTTTTATTTCAAAGTGATGAGGTGTCATTTTATACACTTTTTGGGGTTGTTTAACCATCTAAATCGTGTGTTTATGCCCAAAATAGGTACTTAATCGTTTCTTTTCAGGTATTTTGCATTTGTAATACGTAACGTAAAGTGCGCTAGTTACTCGTAATCACAAATCATCAATGCATACATGCATCTACATCTCACGACGTCTCAAGTCTACATCAATACATCTCTCGACGTCTCAAGTCTACATCCAAGTGTTTTGATAGGTTCATATATGTTTTGTATGTTGTGTATACTATTTTTTGTCTTTTTTTTGTTAGGTTCATATATGTTTGGTAGGTTCATATATGTTTTTGTCTGTTTTTGTTTTCATAATGGTTGTTTTGGTAGGTTCATAAATGTTTTAGACTTGTTTCTTTATGTTTTTTGGTAAGTTCCCATTTACTGTAACATATGTCTTTTACAAAAGAAGTAGCTAACAAACATTGGCACAAATTAAAAGCGTCCAAGTTGGTGTACAAGTGCCATATATGTTTTGTATGATTTGTTTTTAGTAATATTAATTTTTTTTAGTTGGTTCATATATGTTTAGTTGGTTCATATATGTTTTTGTTGGTTCATATATGTTTTTTTAGGTGCATGTATGTTTGGTCATATTAATTTTTTTTAGGTTCATATATGTTTAGTTGGTTCATATATGTTTTTGTTTGTTTTTTTTCATAATGGTTGTTTTGGTAGGTTCATACATGTATTAGACTTATTTCTTTAAAAAATGTACAAGTTCTATAATTATTATATATTAATTGTTTTAGGGGGGGTGGTAGTTTCACAAATGGTTTTGTTAGGTTCATATATGTTTTGGTATGTTCATCTATGTTTTTGGTAAGTTCTCATTGACCCTTTGATATATAAAAAGGCAAAGTAACCCGTATATTTTTTTTTGATAAGTTCATAATTGTTTCTGGGTAAGATCATATGTGTTTTGTTTGGTTCGCGTATGGTTTTTGATAAGACTCAAAAATTGTTTTTTTATGTTCGTTAATCAAGGTTTCCAAATGTTTATTAATGGTTAATGCACAACAAAATAAAAAAAATAAACAATTGCAAATATGTTTACAAAACAATATTAATGGACAACAAACAAACAAAACTACCGCAAACCTTAGTAATACTTGAACTTAGGATTTAGTAAAATAAAGTAATGTCAACAGCTACTATAAAATGAAAGAAGTCTAAAATTAAGAGAGATTATGCACTCGTAACAAGTTACTCAAAATAAAAAAAAGTATAAAATTACTAGAGAGAATGCACTGGTAAATACTTGTCACGAGTTACTAGAAACATGCTTATTCTTCGTCGCTTTCATATTCTTCATCGACTTCATCATCTTCACCAAATTCGTCTTCAGTAGCACATAAAGCTTCATCATCAAACTGGTCATCGGTATCACCTTCATCTTCAACATCAACAACTACTTTTTTTTCGCTCCATCCACCTTTATCCTGGTTTCGAAACTTCTTACATATACCCTTGTGATGACCTGGTTCACCACAAGCACTGCACCCTTCACATGTAGCCTTGTTATGACCCTTTCCACCACAAGCGCTGCATGTACGTCGTTTGAAAGGAACTTTCCTGTTAGTTCTTGCTATTGTTTTAGCTTTACCTTTTTCAACCGCACTTTTAATTCTCCTGGTACCCTTACTTCTAAATATTGATTTAGGAGTCTTAATAACAACTTTATCAGGGACAGTAACATCTAACAAATCAGAATATAAAACATCCTTATTTGGCTCAACATGTGGTGTTTGCATCTCATTTTCAAGCTTTTTCTTCAAGTCTTGTACAGTTGATAGAAGCTCAGATAACTTGTCAGTGTCATTCCTAAAAAGGCCAATACATTCTTCTATAGTTTGATGAACCTGAGATGCCAGCGTATCTGTTTCCTCAATGCAAGGACTGTATCTATGCCTCTTGTCAAGCAAATGCGCAGGCAGAACATTCTTTGTCCAACGACGATTTAAGTATACATCAGGTATTTTGTGAATTCCATAAATACGAAAGACACAAAATACGTGCCGACACAAAAACCCATGCCGGTTATAATGACCACACGAACAAGTAAAACTACCAGCCTTTTTATTCAACACAACCTGTAATGCATCATATATGAGAAAGAAAAGCATATATAAACTTACTATGAAGTAAAAACATATATAGCTTAATATTGCAAAAATTCTTTTCAAAAATTATAATGTTTAAAAACATTCAGTAAGATAACCTGATGTCTCATACTATAAACAATTAGTACAAAAGGATAAAATATGATAAAAAAAAGTATACTGTAGCACGTATAACTGGATTAGATCTCTTGTCCATTTGTTGTATGATGCAAGTCTCAATAGTACCTTCAGAATCATATCTAATCTGTGTACATGCGTATAAACTTTTTTGTATTTCATGTTGTACTTCTCTAAATATGGAAGGTGTATACACGTTGCATGCATGCTTTTCAAATGGCAATTCAGTAAGCATGGTCGGAGTGGACCCATTTGAAGCATTGTCTAATACACGTTGTGTGTATCTTTGTTTCTCCATTGCAGATTCAAAACACAACATGAATTGTACAAGTGTGTTACCTTCATGTGAATATATCTGGAAAAACGCATTAGAACTCTCTGATCAAGAAGTTGTTCGTCAAACCACGACATAGCACATTCTTTAAAAAATCAGGACCCATCTTTCTCTAATTGCATAAATATCAGACAACCATTTGTTGTCATGCAAATTATACCGAGATATCATATCATTCCATCGTTGTTCAAAGACATCAGGACCAATATACACATTCCATACCAATTTATGGAAGTCTTTCCTAAAGTTGAATCAGCAGCAAGATCGCCTATGACCTAGAGAAATATCAACAAAGAGCTTGTATAAGGATCATATATGCAACGAAAGTAACATAAAGTTGTAATACATAAATAGTTAACTTGTAAATATGTATTAGGGTAGTTAAAATAGGAAAAGGCAAAAGTTCATATGTGAAAAGATGAGTTTACAAAAGAAAATAAAGATAATTAAATTACCTTCCTGGGTAGTTTCTCTGTGATATGCCACATACATAATCGATGGTGTGAATCTGGAAACATTTTAACAACAACCTTCCTAAGAGCACCGTCTTGGTCTGTTACGGCAAAAGGTGGCTGCTTCTTATACGTTTTTAAAAACGCCTCCAACATCCAAGAAAATGATTCCGTGGTTTCATCTGATAGTAACGCAGCACAAAATGTGACACACCTTTGATTGTGATCAATGCCAGTAAATGGCACAAATTTGTATCCATACCTGAGTAAAAAATAATTCTCTGTTATTAAAACATGTATGAAGAGTTTATAAATGATATAAATGTAGGAATGTATATATTACTTGTTGGTGTGGAAAGTAGCGTCAAATGAAACCACATCACCAAACGCAACATAGTTGCATTTCATGGTTTCATCGGCCCAAAAAAGTCTGACCAACTCTTTTGAAGGAAGAGTATAATATTCGAAACAGAATTCTGGGACATGTAATTTCCGCTTGCACATTTTATCGACCAACATCTGCGCATCTCTATCTCCAATGAATGAATTTACACAACGTTTAAAATTACAATAATCCGTGGATGTTCCACGTACTTTATCATAACCTCCAACAAGAGCTGCTTTTAATCTATGAGCTCTAGTAGGACCTAGATTGGACATTGATGCACGATGAATAAAAATATAATCATCAAAATGCAATTGACGTCGAGCCCTTGATAGGTCCATGTTGTTCAAGTTCATTAATGGATGATTGTGGTTTTCCACGAATCCAAGCACCTCATAAGATTCTGTACCATTAATTTTTTTCAAACAAAGCTTAGCGGGATAATTTATGGCCTGAGACTTATTGTGCCGTTTTCTTTTTTTGCTAGCAGAATTTTCACCATCATCTCCATCAACTTCATTAAGAGTATTTACTTCTTTTGACCTTCGTGGTTTACCTGCTCGGTTGCATTGAAAATAAGCGTGTGTTTTTTGACCGTTTTTACGCTTGAAACCGCCTTTACGAATGTTAAACCTGGCCTTCTGAGAATATACCAGGTATGTTTCATATGCATCATTATAACTGTCAAATAAGAGACCTTCCTTGGGTTTTTCATCTTCGGGAACATCTGGGACCCAATAAGGTGTACCATTTGGGGTAGGCTGAAACTCATGAGAATCATCTACATAAAAAGAAATGTCAACTATGTTCCTGTTAATTGTTCCTGCTAAAAAAGTGCTGATATATAAGAATGTTCCTGTTAATTGTTCCTGTCAACTATGTTCCTGTTAATGTCAACTATGAGAATCACTTCAAAAAAAGTGCTCAACTATGTTCCTGTTAATTGTCGTTTTCCTGATATATAAGAATGTTTACTCACCAACCGTACTACATGTATACATAAACGTGAAAATGTTATACAATGGAACATGTATGGATAAAACTCCCAAAAACCGTAACATTAAAAAACCATAAAACTACTAAAAAAACTAAAACAATAAAACCCTAATACACATAAAACCCTAAAACAATGTACAAGTATGAAATGCCAACCAGACCCATGTGTGTGAACTGTGAACCATAGTACTTTGTCATTATTAATTTTATTAGCTGGTTAGGGTTCTTTATTGTGGTACGAACCAACATTTTTGTGTCCTTCATGTACTCTAAAACTCAGAAATGCATAAGAAAATGTACTCAAGATATGAATGGTTCAAGTCATAAGGTATATAAAGCATGAAAAAATGGTCCCCATTTATTTGTGGCTATGAATGGCTTCAGGAGATCGAATCACTAAATGGGATTTAATTAGTTCCTTTTATTTACATGGAACTGACACTCACTCTCTCAGATCGTTGATGCTAATAGTTGTGATATCCGACCCGAACCCACTGTAACTTGCTAACCAAGCAAAGGCCACAAATAAAACCCTAAGACACATAAAACCCTAAAACAATAGATTAACAAAATAATGTTGTTGTTCCTCCCATATCTACAATTTCGTACAAATGAACAACACAAAATTAATGAACTAGTTACACATTCTGATAAACATATAAAGGGAAACGAGTAACCATGTTTCATACTTTTAAAAAAGAATAAAAAACAATAACATACCAGGTTGTTGTAAATCTTCAGGTAATACAACGATTTGATTTTCGACATTGTCATCCCGAACCATTGAAGACTCTACCATATCATGATCCCGAACCATTGAAGACTCTCTCATATCGTGATCCCGAACCATCGAAGACTCTCCCATATCGTGATCCTGATGTTCGTGAATGAAATCCATATTTTTGTGCACTACGTAGATAAATTAAGGTTGTAATTAGCTAGGGTTTGGATAATTTTGTGTGTGAGTGAGTTTGTGATCAGTCATACGTATGGTTAAAAATTAAGGATGAAGATATGTATGATTTTGTGATTCTACAAATCCTGGATGTTCGCAAATGACAGTTATCACATTAAATGTGATTGTGAAATCAATGTAAAATACCATAAATATCCTTTCATTTATATCATAAATAAAATAAATAGGAAATAATTTACTAAATTTTGATTGGTTAGTAGAAGGTTCTGTACAAAAAATTGGTTCTGCAAAGAAAATGCCACTATATATATATATATATATATATATACAATAATTAGAAAGAAAGTATGTATATAAATCATGAAATATTCCATATATTAAGTCCTAAAGACTATTTATTAACAAATATAACATGTAAAATTAAAATTTGGGTTTTAGTCGTAGAATAGCAACGAACTTTTCAAAAGGTATTGATTTGGTACGTAAACTTTTAAAAAGTAGTACAATAGCAACGAACTTTCAAAAGTGTTCCGTTTTACACATTTTGATGACGTGTCATACCTAAAAGGCTGACACGTGGCACCATTTATAACGTGACACGTCATTAAAATGTGCAGATTGAAACATTTATGAAAGTTCGTTGCTATTGTACAACTTTTTAAGAGTACACGTACCAAATTGATACATTTGAAAAACTTCATTGCTATTCTACGACTAAAACCCATATATATATGGTAGGGTTATAATAAAAAAAAGTATTATAATAAAAAGGGTAAGAAGCCCTCCCAACCGTTAGATCAAAAATATCAAGATCAAAAAGGGCGGTGGCAATATTGTAAATACTGGAAACATAAAGGGCCATTGTATAACAGTGTACAACCTATCCCACGTACCAAAAAAACCACACGTCATTTTTCATCTCACAAAAAAATTATTCTCTCTTTAAAAAACACGCAGATCATCACACACAAACCATGATTCTTTCATTTCAAAAATCTAATTACGATTCTATAATCACAACGATGCAACCTAATCACAATTCTATGGTTAATTCATCGATATGTTAGGATTTGAATCTTCATTCAAAAAACTTGTTGCATCAGCGATTCGTCATTCAAATTGATACCGCATCAAACTGATGGTGAAAACGAATCTATGTCGATTTAACAATCATGTAAGTTGATCTATAAACCATAAAATTGTTACTACATCATTTTGTTAATTTTAGTTTACTAGAATTATGTTTTGCTTATCAAGTGAAATTAGAAAAAGTATTAGAATTATTCAGGCTAGTATGTTATTTAACTACTGATTGAGTAGGTTTATTTCAATGTATAATGCAGTTGGAGTAAAGCAATGATGTAGTAGGTGATATTTGTTGCATATAAGGTTTGATTAGGTTACACATAGGGTTTTTTACATATCAAAATATGTTTGTATGTGTATTTGAATGTATAATGCAGTTGGAGTAAAACATTGATGCAATAGGTTCTTAGTTATCTCATATAAGGATGCATTAGGTTCAAAGTAGATTGGGTTATGTGTTAAGGAATGTTGAATACAAGGTGTTCGATAAAATGTCTCAACTAGACTTTATAACTAAGATGCACTAAATTTACAATGTGATGCAATTGTTTTGAATGATGATGTTGTTTTATTTCATATTATGATGTAGTAGGTTTTATTTTAACTGTGATGCATTAGGTTATTTGTGTTTTTATGTTTGGTTATTTGTGTGACGCACTTGATTTTGTAATGCAATACGTGTTTAGTTTCTGTGTATAAGGATGTATTAGGTTAAGCATAGGTTGCGTTATGTGCATAACTGTGTTTGTATGTTTGGTTGTTTGCATGATGCACTTGAATATGAATTGTGATGTAGTAGGTTTTGAGTTTTCACATATAAGGATGAATTAGGTTGAAGGTAGGTTGCCTTAGTGGTTGTATGCCTGGTTGTTTGTGTTATGCACTTGTAGTTGAATTGAGATGCAGTAGGTTTTAAATAGACCGCGTTATGTGTGAAAATTTGTTTGTATGCCTAGATGCTATGAGATGCACTTGATATTGAACAATGATGCAGTAGGTTCGTAGTTGTCTTGTATAATGATGCACTAGATTAAAAGTAAATTGCGTTATGCGTGATAATTTGTTTGTATGCCTAGATGTTTGTGAGATGCACTTGATATTGAATTGTAATGCAGTAGGTTCTCGGTTGTCTTGTATAATGATGCAGTAGGTTAAAAGTATATTGTGCTATGTGTGAAAATGCGTATGTGTGCCTATATGTATGTATGCAGTAGGTTAAAAGTAGTTTAAAAGTAGATTGTTTGTTTGATGCACCTAAATGTGAGATGTGATGTAGTAGGTGGTCGGTTGTTGTGAATAAAGGTTGCGTTAGTTGCGAAATGTGTTTGTATGCAAGGTTGTTTTTTTGATGCACCGGAATCTAAGCTGTGATCCAGTAGGTGGTCAATTGTTATGTATAAGGATGAATTAGGTTAAACGTAGGTTGCGTTATGCGAGAAAATGTGTGTTTGTATGCAAGGTTGTTTATTCTGGTGAATTGTTTTTTTCCATTTCCAGGGAGTTGAAACCCTTTACTCCTGCTAGGGTTACCAAGGTATTTTATACTACTATATATGTTTCTTGGTAATTTGTTTACAATTCTTATAGTATATTTAGAATTGTGAATTGCTGAATTGGGAAATGTTTATAACTGAGAAATTATGGTTTAGATTCGATG
>BQNB010147023.1:0-16495 GCA_026074375.1 Tanacetum coccineum
CTATGACATCCTAAAGCAACACCAGAATGAAGTAAATAAGATAAGAGCTGAAAGACTAGCACGTACTCCTAATCCACTTGCACTTGTTGCTCAACAACAACCAGTTTACCATTCTCAAACCCATCTCACACACTACACTCAAAATTCATCAACCAGGTCTCAAAGCTGCTACCAAAAACAGAGGTAAAGCAATTGTCAATCCTCCTCAACCAAGTTATGTTCCAGAACCTGAAGTGGTTGCTGATGATGAATCATCTTTAAAGGAGAAGGAGATTGATAAACTCTTAACTTTAATCTCAATGTCCTTTAAGAAAATCTACAAACCTACCAACAACAACCTTAGAACTTCATCAAACACCAGGAACTTAAATGTTGAAAATACTCTAAGATCTAGCATAGGAGCAGGGTATGACAGACAAACTAGGCAGTATGATAATCAGAGGGCAGTTAATGTTGCTGGAGCTAGGAAAAATGTACGAACTCATGTAGTGCAGCAGATTGGGATTCAGTGTTATAACCGCAAGGAATTTGGGCATGTAGCAAGGGAATATCAGAAACTAAAACGGGCAAAGGATTCAGCTTATCACAAAGAAAAGATGATGGGGAAGCTAGGATTCAGTTGAGAAGTCAACTGGAGGGATGATACAAATGATGAACCTGAAGACCAAGAATTGGAAGCACATTACATGTACATGGCAAAGATTCAAGAAGTCACTCCAAATGCTGCTGACAATTCTGGACCTATCTTTGATAATGAGCCATTGCAAAAGGTACATAATAATGATGATGACTATAATATGTTTGCCAATGTGAGACAGCATCCTGAGCAACCTAAATATGTTATGTGTTTGAGCTCATGGGGTAGGAACATATACGCCCGTGCTCTTATGGAGGTCTCGGTTGAAAAAAAGCTCATGAAGTCTATTGTTGTTGCAATTCCTTTAAGCAATGAAAAGGGACATACATTGGCTAAGGTTGATGTTGAATATGAGTGGAACCCTCCACGGTGTACTACGTGCAGGATTTTTGATCATACTAGTAATGCTTGTCCTAAGCTTCCCAAGAAAACTAGCCCGGTGGATACTACTGTGGAGGCTCCTATAGATGGTTTTGTTGAGGTTAAAAAGAAGAAAAACAAGAACAAGCAACCTCATCATCCAAAGCACATTGATGGTATACGTCTTGGAAAGCCATCTCTAAATGTTTACTATCACCGCGTGGATAAGGGTGAAACGTCAAAGGCAAATGAGAATAAGGATCCTTCCGCTACTGATAAACGGGGGCATGTGTCTAAAACTAAGGAGGTAAGTCAGATTAATGCTCAGCCGGTTAGTAATGATGTTTCTTTGAAGAATTCATTTAGCTCACTTAATGATGATGACACGGAATGGGAGGATGGTACTCGAAATCAGATGGCTATCAATGCTAGTGATAGTGAGGCGGATGAGGAACTTATATTGGAGAGTCCAAATGCCACCAGAACTACAAAGACTAATGATACGGGGGCAAGCACTCCCGCTGATGTGTTGACTTATGATTAATCTTGCCTCGTGGAATATAAGGGGTTTGAATTTCTCCCCTAAACAATGTGAAGTTCGTCAGGTTATCTCTAAAAATTCTTTATCTATTTGTGCCGTTTTAGAGTCTCACGCTTCGGACTCTAATCTTCAGAGGTTGTGTTCTCTTGTGTTTCGCCATTGGGATTGGACTTCTAATGGGAGTTTTTGCTCAAAAGGTACTCGAATTATTTTAGGGTGGAACCATAATGATGTGGATGTGGTGGTTATTAATATGGATGACCAATATATTCATGCACGTGTATGGCTTAAGATGGAACGCAAGGAACTCTTTTGCTCTTTTGTGTATGCCCATAATAAGTATACCCATCGTCGTGCTTTATGGAAGAGTCTTTGTGTTCACAAGCTATATGTTCGCAACCGTCCTTGGTGCATTCTTGGTGACTTTAATGCTGCCCTATTCTTAGAAGACTCATCGGCTGGTTTGTCTATAGACATATCAATGCGTGAGTTTAAGGAGTGTGTTCAGGAAATAGAGGTGGTGGATGTTCAAAGTTTGGGCCTTCAATTTACTTGGAACCAGAAACCAAAAGGGAAAGATGGTCTCCTCAAGAAAATTGATTGTATCATGGATAACTTAGAGTTTGGTGATGGTTTTGTGGGGGGGTCATGCTGTTTTTTTAAGCCTTATAGGATCTCGGATCATGCGCCTTCTATTTTAACCATTCCTACAATCTCTAAACAAAATCCCAAGCCTTTTAAATTCTTAAACATTATTGCTCGTAGTGATAAGTTTAAAGAAGTTGTTAAGGAAGGATGGAACGAATAGGTGAGTAGTTTCGGTATGTTTAAAGTTGTCAAACGCCTTAAACTTTTGAAGAAACCTCTCTGTAAGCTATTATACGAGAAGGGTAATTTGCACGACAATGTCAAACGTCTTTGTGATGAGTTGGATAGAGTTCAAACTAGTTTGGATGCTGATCCGTCTAATGTTTTATTGCGTCAGAGTGAAGCAACTTGCGTGGCTGCTTTTAATGAGGCATTGATCATGGAGGAGCGTTTTTTAAAACAAAAGGCAAAGATTAATTGGCTTCGTGAGGGTGATACTAATTCGGCTTATTTCTTTAAGGCTGTGAAAAGTCGGGTGAGCCTTTCTCAGATTGATGTAGTTATAGGGGCTGATGATACCATTTTTGTTAATAACAATGTTCCTGATGCGTTTGTTTCACATTATGAACAGTTTCTAGGCCTTCCTGGTGCTACGAGTGGTTTCAACACGGTTATCTATTTAAAACGCATCTTCATGAGAACCAAGTTGTGGAGATGATCTGAAATGTGAGTAGACAAGAAGTTAAGGAGGCTCTTTTTTCTATGGGTAACGAAAAATCCCCGGGTCCTGATGGATACACGACTGCGTTTTTTAAGGAGGCATGGGACATTATTGCGGATGATTTCACTGATGCGGTTTGTGAATTTTTCACCAATGGTAAGCTCCTCAAGGAATTGAATCATACAATTATTGCTCTTGTCCCTAAAGTGAGATCACCCGCTCGTATTAATGATTATCGTCCCATTTCATGTAGTAACATATTATTTAAATGTATTAGCAAAATTATTGCTAATCGCATTAAGGATAGCTTGAAGTTGCTGGTTAGTCCGAATCAGTCGGCTTTTGTTCCAGGAAGAAGCATTGCGGATAATATCCTTTTGACCCAAGAGCTAATGCACAATTATCATTTAGATCGTGGGTCTCCTCGTTGTGCTTTTAAAGTTGACATTCAAAAGGCGTATGATAACGTTGACTGGGGGTTTCTAAAGGAGGTGCTTATTGGTTTTGGTTTTCATGACCGTATGATTGGATGGATCATGGAGTGTGTTACTACTACTTCCTTCTCGATTAGTATTAATGGCTCCTTACACTGGTTTTTTAAGGGCAAGCGTGATCCTCGGCAAGGAGACCTGTTATCTCTCTATTTGTTTACCCTTGTCATGGAAATTCTTACTCCCATGCTTCATAGACGGGTTAGTAATACTACGAAATTTGTTTACCATAGATATTGTGCTGATTTGGAATTAATCAACCTTTGTTTTGCGGATGATTTGTTCTTGTTTATGAATGGGGATGTCGATTCTGCTCGTATTATTAAGGATGCTTTGGAGGAATTTAAAGATGCTTCGGGTTTAGTTCTGAGTCTCCCTAAAAGTACAGCCTACTTTTGCAATGTACTTAACCACACTAAGGTATCTATTCTTAATATTCTCCCATTTGAAGAGGGGCGTCTCCCGGTTAAATATCTTGGTGTGCCTTTGGTTTCATCGCGGCTGATTTTTCGCTACTGTAAAGAGCTTATTGAGCGGGTTCAATCCCGTATGGAAGATTGGAAGAACAAGTCGTTATCGGCTGCGGGTCGGTTGCAACTTGTTCAATCGGTCATCGGTTCTATGCATACTTATTGGGCCTCGATTTTTATTCTCCCTTCTCGTGTTTTGCTTGACATTGAACAGATCATGAGGGGTTTCCTTTAGTGTCAAGGTAGTATGCGTAAGGGTAGAGCGAAGGTTGCTTGGGATGTTGTGTGCCTCCCTAAGGATGAAGGTGGTCTTGGCGTGCATAGGCTGGACTTATTCAATAAAGCTCTTATGGTAACTCATGTGTGGAAGTTTTTAAATCTTAAGGACTCTCTATGGGTGCAATGGATCCATACATACAAATTGAAGGGGCGCAACTTTTAGGACTATCCGTTACGTGGTAATATGTCGTGGGGATGGAGGAAGCTATTGCAATTACGTCCTATTATCCGTGACTATATTGGGTATAATATTGGAGATAGTACCATAGCGTCTTTGTGGTTTGATAAATGGAATTATAGCTGCCCTTTGGCGAATGTTATTTCTACATGTGACATATACCGTGCAGGTCTTGATACTTCGGCTAAGGTTAGTGATGTTGTTCAAAATGGTACGTGGCAGTGGCCTCCTTATTTGCTTGGTAAGTATCCTTTCCTAGGATCCATGACTGTTTTGAATATTAATGCGGGGTCTATGGACAAGCTTGTGTGGCGTAATGAGCTGGGTGTTGTCAAATCGTTTACGGTTAATCACGTCTGGTCATCCATGCGTCCTAGGAACCAGAAGATGGATTGATATGCAATGGTTTGGTTTCCATTTTGTATCCCTCAGCACGCTTTCCACATATGGCTGGTTGTTAAGCAAAAATTGAAAATGCAGGATCGTGTTGGCAGTTGGGAAGTTTCAGACTCACTTGCTAGATTATGTCCTTTATGTGATTTGCAACCGGATTCCCATGAGCACCTTTTCTTTGATTGCCCTTTCTCTTAATAGGTTTGGTCTCAGGTTAAGTCATTTGCAGGTTTGATCTCTTTGAGACTTGAGAATGCCCACATAATGTCGATTATTCTTCCTTTTACGAGAAAAAGGTCTTCTATGAGTGTTATTGCTAAATTGGTAGTGGTTGCGTCGACATACTTTATATGGCAGGAACAAAATTGCCGTCTTTTGAAACTGAATAAGAGGACGGTGAATCAGCTTGTGGACTGTATTTTGTCATCGATTCGATTAAAACTTATGTCTTGTCAGTTCAAGAAGTCCAGAGATGGTGTTCGGTTTGCTCTCTTGTGGAGCCTCCCTGGTTCTTGTTTTCGTTAATAGATGTGTTTTTTTGTTTATGTAACATTAGGTGGTTTTTCCTTATTGGAGTCATTGGTTATGTAATGATAGGGTGTATCATATGGCATGTCATATGATTTGTAGTTCTTCAAGCTTCGCTTGAGGTTAATGTGGCACTCAGCCACATTCCATTGTACTTATATGCTTTTTTGGGATTAATATATTTTACCGGGGTGTGTCCCCTTTACCCAAAAAAATCAGGTGAGGGATCCAACACATAATAATCATATTTATTACGTGATTGTTTAGGTTAATTGTTAGACGCATGTATGAAGCTGATTATGAGATTTATATAAGAAAAATTAGGGTTTTTAGTTTTTATGTTTTGATTAGTCGGAATTTAGGTTTATTTGTATGATTCATTAGTCATATTGCTGATTTTCAGGGTGTTTAAGTTTGAGGGTGTGCGGGAATGGTGTATCTTGATTATATAATTGATGATTGTTCAGAGTTTGGGAATGAGCGAACCATATAACTTCAAAGCACAGGTGAAGATAACACGTGTGTCGTGTATCTTTATGTTGTGATCTAACCTCGAATCGGAAAACATGTGAAAAATGTTTATGCTATCTTTTGAGGAATACATACGCTTTAAATATGTTTTGCCGTTTAAATCTCATAGTCAGTTACTTTGTTTAGGTTGTGGCATTTCTGGCAGTCATGGATATGGGTTTAAGCATCCAGCAAAAGTACATATGTGAAAAGGTTTTTGATCTTTCAAAGGTACGCAATTCTCGCCTCTTTCTATCAATATTGATACTTATAATGTGGTTTAAATTATTCTCTGATCCTTAACAATAGATTCAATAAGACATATGCCTTAGATAATTTGTTTCACATTTCTTATAGTTTTCACATAATTTAGTGTATAAGTACACTGAATACAATTTTTTTTACAGATATACTATATGCGAAAAAAAGTCAAGCCTTCTTAACAACCTCAATGGGTCAATTTGCTCATTATCTCGAGAAGCATGTTTTTTCGAACTGAGATTAGTATGAAATAGTTCGTCATCGTAGTTCCTGGAACTTGACACAAAATATTTTTTTAAAGAAACCTTGCGACAAGAAATGCAGGATCTTGACATATTGTTTAGTCAAATTTCCATATCTGATAACGATATGTGATATGGCAGGATTAGATGCTATTTGATCCATTTATAAACGGGGTTGTTGACGTGCATGACCGACACCGAGATATGAGGTTGGATATTGATAACATGTCCTATGAGGTAAATGTCAAGTCTCACTTTTTATTTGGTTTCTTTTTTGAGGTTTTATTTGTTTTTTATATATTTTGTAAACTGTATGCAGGATCTTGACATATTGTTTAGTCAAATTTCCATATCTGATAACGATCTGTGATATGACAGGATTACATGCTATTTGATCCATTTATAAACGGGGTTGCTGACCTGTATGACCGACACCGAGATATGAGGCTGGATGTTGATATCATGTCCTATGAGGTAAATGTCAAGTCTCACTTTTTATTTGGTTTCTCTTTTGAGGTTTTATCTGTTTTTTATATATTTTGTAAACTGTTTTCTTATCAGGAATTGTTAGCACTGGAAGAACGTATAGGAGACGTCAAAACTAGGCTAACTGAGGATGTCATCTTGAAGTCAATGAAACAAAGAAAGCACATGCTTTTCATGGGTATATCGACCCAAGTTATGGAGCCATGTCGGGTGAGATTCATCTCCAGCTATTATGTTTAAGATAGTAAAATTTCGCCTCTATATAGTAAGTGAAATAAATCAAATAATAGTAAACAAATTATCTAAGGCATATGTCTTGTTGACCCATTGGAGACAACCTCAATGGGTCAATCTGCATATGTCGCCTCTATATTGAAGTATACTCATCCATAAGGTCCAACATTAAAGTATAGTTTTTATCAAGCAATCTCATTTTAACCAATTGGACTAAATCGTCCGATGGACCAGTGTAGTCAATATAAGACATTAGATCATCAGCTGAGAGAGTCATTATAGTCGCTGCAACAGTTTCGTCATAACAAGCAAGTGTAAAAGGAGAAAGTTCACCTATTAAACGATTATCTGACGTTTGGTCCATAAGTGAGCAAGTGACACGGCTATAGTAAACTAATGTAATTCCGTATAAGTCTATATATTTTAAGGCTAACATATTCTGGTTTGTCTGCTATGTATTTTTGTTTTGCTACCACTCTTAATAAATCTTCAGAACCCAAGTCTTATGTTAAGGCTGCTCAAGATAAGAACTGGGTTGAGGCTATGAATAGTGAAATGGAAGCCCTTTATAGGAATAACACATGGGTTCTTGCTGATTTACCTGTTAATAGAAAAAGTATTAGCTGTAAGTGGATTTACAAGATAAAATATATATCTACTCGTAAAATAGAAAGGTATAAGGAAAGATTAGTTGTAAAAGGTTATAGTCAAAGGGAAGGAATTGACTATGAGGAGACATTCAGTCATGTTGTAAAATGGTCATTGTAAGATGCATTATTAGTCTTGTTGTGCATAATGGTTGGTCTTTGTTTTAATTAGATGTTAATAATGTCTTCTTGTATGGTGATCTTAATGAAGATGTGTATATAGATTTACCTCCTGGTTACTATGATGAGAAAGAAACTAAAGTCTGCAAGCTTATTAAGTCCCTATATGTACTTAAGCAAGCTTTGAGACAATGAAATGAAAATTTAACAACTGATTTAAAAGAAAATGGTTTTATACAAAGAGTTAATGATTATTCCTTGTTTATTAAAGATGAAAATGGTATTTTCCTGGCATTGCTAGTATATGTTAATAATATTGTCATCACATGTAATAGTAATGAAGAAATTAATAAATTTAAAAGTTTTTTTTAGTACTAAGTTTCAAATAAAGGATCTAGGTAGTTTAAAATACTTTCTTAGAATTAAAGTTCGGGAAAACGAGTGGGGTTTGTGTTTATCTCAAAGAAAATATTGTCTTGAGATTTTGTGTGAATATAGTCTTCTTGCTTATAAACTTGCTGCAACACCTATGCTGCATAATGTGAGCTTAAATCATATTGAGAATGAAAAAGATAAAAGACTGAAAAACTTAACTGGATATCAAACGTTAGTTGGTAAACTGATCTAATTGTCTATGACTACACCACATATTTCTTATGTTGTACACTGTTTAAGTCAGCATATGCACTCTTCTTTGCGATCTCGCTTTACTGCATTTAGAGTGCTAAGATACTTAAAATGGTCTCCTTACCTGGTATTCAGTTTTATAAGGGTAATAGTCTTGGTTTGTATGCTTTTTCTGATGCAGACTAGGCTAAGTGTTTGGGTATTGGTATGCATGCTTATTCTGATGCAGACTAGGCTAAATGTTTGGGTCTTGGTATGCATGCTTTTTCTGATGCAGACTAGGCTAAGTGTTTGGTTTCAAGGAAATATGTTTCTGGTTTTTGTGTTTTCTTGTGTGGAAAATTATATCATGGAAAATTAAAAAACAAGCAACAATTTCTAGGTCGTCGGCAGAAGCCTAAATATAGTGTTTAGCCTCTACTAGTGAAGTAATTTGGCTGGTAAATCTGCTGAAAGACTTGAAAGTGGATGGTTTGTTGCCAGTTTCTTTGTATTGTGATAGCACTTTTGCTATTCAGATTGCTGTCAATCGAGTCTTCCATGCAAAGACTAAGTATCTTAAGATTCATGTGCATCTAGATACAAGAGAAAGTTGCTTAAGGTGTTATCAAAACTGTAAAGGTCAATTCAGCTGAACAAGTTGTTGATATCTTTACCAAAAGTGTAAAGGGGTGTTTGGCATTGCGTTTGCAACTCAATTATCTGCTTAATGCGTTTCAACAACGTAGTTAATTTGTTTTTAGTGTTTAACAACTTTCCCTTCAAAATCAATTATCTGCGTTTGGAGAGTCTCAAAACGTAAAAAGTGATAAGCAGGTAAGGACATGCTTTTACAAAACGCATAAATCTCTTGAGGCCAGAATTACAAAAGTACCCTTAACATTTCATTACCTTTTATTTTGATCTTCTTCTTCATAGTTTCCATCTTCATGTATTTACCTTCATTGTGATTCTTTTAATGAAAAGTAAATATAATATATAAAACACCAAGCTTCATTCAGGTTTGTGTATAACAGCTTTGAGTTCTTATTTGTTTAAGTTATATATGGGTTGAACTGATCGATATAGGATGATGTAGTCAAATTGGGTTTTGTGGACAAGATATATGAATAAGTGAAAGGGATGCCCTTTTACAAAATAATAGAAGTTTTGACTTCTGATGGGTTTTTCCGTTTTACATCATGGGCTTTGTAATTATCGGCATGTTGTTATTATATACTTTTTCCGTTTTATTTTTATTGTTCACGTTTCCTTTTTGGGATGTCCCAATTTAATTGTCCACTACTAAAAATAGATAAGAAAGTTTGATTAAGTTTACTATATTACTCTTGTTTGAAATTATTATTACAAACTTTAAAGAAGACTTTAATTAATTAGCTAAGGGTAAAACTGTCATTCGGTCAAAAAGTAAGAAAGAGAAAGCAGTAATAAATGCATTTTTCTTAAACTTTGTATTTTTTACCGGGAGATAATAATTTTGGGACGGAGGGAGTAAAATGGATAATGTTTTAAATTAAATACATAAAAGCTATATAGAACTTAGTTTTTAAAGCTATAAAATGTTTGGCATTTTTCGGTTGTTCAATGTAAGTCGTTAAAAAAATGTGTTTATATGTTAATTTTGGCAATATATAAGGATGTCCTTTACAGTAATTTTACATGTAAAGCTATTTAAAAATCATATTTGTCAAACACTACAAAACTGATTATCTCATTATTACGATATCAAACCGCAAAATTTAATCCAAACACTATATTTCAAAATCACGTTTTAATCCAAACACTATATTTCAAAATCACTTTTTCAAAATCACGGTTTGGGTCGACCCATCTGACCCGTTTATTAAACAAGTCAGGTTCGGGTTGAGAATAAATTAATCAGGTCGACCCGCCAACCCGTTTAATATTTTTTCTTAGATTAAAAATTATTTATATTTTATTATATGTGTTAAATGTGTTAGTGCAAATATTACGATATTTAATCTATACGATCTCTTTATGTTTTGGTGATGACAAACATGTAACTTGTAATACATAACGTAAAGTACGCAAGTTACTCGTAATCACAAATCATCAATGCATACATGCATCAACAACACTCGATGTCTCAAGTCTGCATCAACACCGATATTTGTTTGCACCCGATGTAAATCACATAAGGTATGTACAAACAAATTAAACTTGTAGGATGATCAAAGAAAAATATTTTTTTCTTAACCATTACATTTCTACAAAAGTATTTTTCACAAAAATAAATAAACACAAAATACTTTTTAATAAAAGAAATGTTTTATTTAAATATAAAATTTGAAATCTGGTTTTCCCCCCAAAATAGAAGCTTCTATACCAGATACAACCTTCCCCACAAAAAGACAAAAAAGGGAGCGGAGTCTAGGCGGCGGCCCCCTTATATATAAGGGACCGCCGGGACCGCCGTTGCCAGACTGTCAGCTTTCAGCTCCTATAAATAGTGGGTCATCTCCAACTGATTTCATAACCCTTTTGCACGAATTTCTCTCAGTTCTTTCTCTCTCTAGATCTCACTAAATCTCTCTAAATCTTTGATCATTTAACTTGTTTAATCTTGTTTAAATGTGATCCAATCTTCTACTCTTTCCTTCTTCCCTCAAGTGCAAGAGAAGAACTTCGGTCATCTTCAAGATCCGAAGTTATGTAGTCTAGTTAGTCCATTTGTAACATTTGTTACATATAGATCGAGTCAATGTCTTCCAATCTTTAGTAGTGTGTAGATCCAAATGATGTATATATTTGGATGGGTTGATTGTGGGTTGGTTAGTATTTTAGGCCTTAAAATACATTGGTGAAGTGGTAGATTGGTTCTAGCTAAGATTAGGACTCGACATTTAGCTTAGTGTCGGAAAATAATGTAAGCGACGCGGTTTATGTGTTTAGGCCATAAAACACAAGGTTTGTTATGTTGGGCCATAAAACATAACGGGTTTGGTTGTACCCGAAGAAGGACTCGACATCTAGCTTAGTGTCGGAAAATAATGTAAGCATGAGTATAAGGTTTTCTCCGCCGAAAGGGAGCTTGTTGATTAGTGAAGTAACTCTCGAGTTGGATACTCGAGGAGTGGAGTAGGGAGCAAAGAGAGCTGTCCGGAACCGAACCACTATAAAATCACCGTGTCGGTTTGCATATTCATTTACCTTCGTTTACATATTTCTTTACATTTACGCTTTACTTTTATACATTGCAGTTGATGCTCATGATTGTTGAATGTTTGTGTAGATCTTGTTAGTTAGAGGTTGTTAGATCTTTGTCCTTATATTGTGAATGTGGTTATATTGTTAGAATATGCGTTAGCTATTGTAAACCTATTATAGCCACTTCTCATATTGCGGCAAACTTGATCGGGTAATTGATACAAAAGATCTAGTCCGAAAACCTCTTCTGGTGGCGGTCCCATAACTCATGCGGCCCCCTGATATACTTGGCGGCCCCCATATATATATGAGACCACTGATAGAAGAGTGATGTAATCTTTGATATTAAAGTTTTTAAATGGAAACGTATTCACCCCCCTCTACGGTTTCCACAATTGGTATCAGAGCCACGTCACTCTAGTTTTCAAAACAAATGGTTTTTAAAATAGAGTACGATCTATGTATCAAATTACCCATGAATGGGGACTAAATATAGAAAGTGTTTTCTTGTTTGATTCCTACTAGTTTTATTATTAAATATACTTCGTATACTAGCTTGAAGGAAAATTTTCTCAAAAGAACTTGGAAGTGTCAACTTATGTTTGTCTAAGTCGTATGAGTAGAAATGATGTCTAAAACACGAAATTTATGTGCTAGAACAACTTTTTAAAGTCCTATGTTCTACAGTTAAGTTATAAATTGATTTTGAACAAAAAACGTGTTTTGGGGTCACTGGTGGCGGTCCCATAAACGTTCGAGCGGCCCCCAAATATATCTGGGGGCCATCACCTTTATGGGGGTCGCCTGTCTGTTTCGTTATTTTTTTGGCGAACTTCAAAAAATTATATAAAATCAACCGTAAGTCCGTAGAAGTTGTGCCACCCGCCATTTCGAAGATAATCGAGTCTAGTTTCATTTAAAATACTTCCAAGTCTTTATTATAAACTTAAGTGAGTCAGAAATGCAAAATACTATATAGTGGTCAAAACTATATGTTTCGGTTTGACGTAAAACTTGTAGTTTACCTTTTCTTTCAAGTCGAGCATTACTAGTCAACTTATCCTTGAAAACATTGATATTGATTAATTTTTAAAATGGGAAGGAAACTATTTTTGTTTTCAAATAAAATCAAGCTATGTATACATCGTTATATCTAATACACAAAACGACGACGAATATTCTTATGTGTATGCTAGATGATTATGTGTGTTTAACTTTTGCTTCAACTCTGTTAATAGATATTAATAAGTAATCATTACTATTTGTAATTGAGCTAATTATATATCTAAACACATTTTTCATGTATGCTATTTGTATGTTACTAGTTTGTGCATTGCATATAGGCATAGATCACTATATTTACAAGTGTTACATAAACATCTTGTAGATTATTTTGAGTGTAGTAACTCATTTAGAAACGAGAGTTAAATAGTTTGTCAAGTGTGTGGAAAAATAATGTCCTAAGATAATATGTTAAAATCCTCACTAAAATAATTTCCAAATATTAACTCTCTTCCCATAAAAAAAAGAACAAAAAATTAAAAAAAAAAAAAACAAAGAAGTCTAAATATTTTCATCGCTTGCTTTTGTTTTGACCTTGGGTTTATTTAAATAAAAGAAAATTATATTCAATACATTAGTATTACTAAAATAAATTGTAATTTTTTTGTTAAACTTTTGATTTGCTTGCATTGTTCTAACACACACACACATAATTATATTCTTTTTATAAACATATAGTATTTTACAAAATATGTGTTTTATATTAAAATAGTTAGAAAAATCATTCATACACTAATAAAATGTCAAAAACTATGCATACGATGCATAACAACAAATAGTTTTTTTCACAACAAACAAATATAAAAAATTGAAAAAAACAATCTTGAAGTAGAGAAATATAACTTGTCATTATTCATACGAACCTTCACACTTACAACTAGTGCCTTAGGACTAATGGAACACACTATGACAATTCTTTATTTTCTTCTTTAAAAGAGTGTCCTGGAGGGTCAAGAAAGATTTCGATATATAATCAACTCATTAATCAAACTATGATTGATAATAATATCGAATCTAATGATAAGTTTTTGAGTATGGACAAGAAATTGGATTCTTATTTGTCTAGCTTTGAGATTATATCAAAATGTAACAAGATATATTATCTTAAACCTACATACCCAATCACACTCGATTGATATAAAAATAACGACATCCTTTTTAAGATGATAAGAATATGCATCGTATCATAACTCACACTTGTGTAGATGATGTCAAATTGAGTCTATTTGTCCAATTGGTTGTGTTCCAAATATTTTGGCAAATATATGCATAAAATCACAATGAAAGTAGGGGGTAGGGGGGGGGGGAGGGGGGGGGGGGGGGGGGTGGGGGTGGGTGGGGGAGGGGGGTGGGGGGGGGTGGGGGGGGGGGGGGGGGGGGTGGGGGGTGGGGGGGGTGGGGGGGGGGGGTGGGGGGGGGGGGGGGGGGGGGGGGGGGGGGGGGGGGGGGGGGGAGGGGGGGGGGTGGGGGGGGGGGGGGGGGGGGAGGGGGGGTGGGGGGGGGGGGGTGGGGGGGGGGGGGGGGGGGTGGGGGGGGGGGGAGATTGACGACTTGAATGTCTTGTCCAAAATATTCAAGTAATTTACCTTGCAATGCAATTGGTAAAGTCGTCATCTCCGAAAAGCCAAACATGAGCAAATGCACAACATATGTAACTTTGCTCAAACAATTCAAAAGCACAACTCAAAACTTAAATTCTCTTCTCATCAAAACTTTCTCTTACTTAACCAAATAAGTATAATATTTCTTCTTTACAAAATAAGAACCCTTTAACCATCTAAGGTTAGGACTAGGAATAATTGAACATATTCCTCAAACCAATATCGTGCTTTCTTTCAATAAGTGATCGTAAGAGGATTTCAAATATGAAGATGATTATTATTCAAACGATAATCAATCTCACTATTCAATCCAATTACAAATTTGGAATATGAACATGAAATCGAGATTAGGATTTATATAGATCACGGAAATATCAATCAAATGACCATAGATATTTTTCTGTGTCTACATGTTTAACCATCCTCGGTTATTACATGAAATCACGAAGTCGATTGCAAGACAACAAGATTAGTCATCAAATTGCAATTCACACTTGCAATGAAGATGTTTCATTGAGTCTAAAGTGTTCAAATGTTGTGTTATTAGCTATGGTCAAATTATACATGCTAAACTTAACACACTCTAAGTAGGATTGACGACTTATGAATTTCCATCGGGAAACTCATAAGTACTCCAACTTGATAAGCAAGTCTTGGATGTCATTTCTGAAAACTCAAACCAAGAACCCTTATAACTTATATAAGCTTCTCCTAATAACCGAATTTCAACACCATCTCCCAAATAATAATAATAATAAAAATGATCCTTGCCCAAATTTGGCACTTCCACGGATCGATGGATCCTTCGTCCTAAATTCATCTTTGGTTTAGGTAGATCCGCCCTATGGCATTAGATTTAAACATCTTCCTCTTGTAAATCTCTTGCTTAAAAGTCTAACATAGATGTAACTAAACTTTAGTAAATCATCATTATTTCTACAAAGAAACAAACACAAGATCTATTAAGGTAAATAACCTTAATTGGATTTCTTTCATAAAAGACATGCAAATGTGCATTCTTTGAACACTCTCAATATAGAGCATTACACATTGTTACTTTTAAGCATACTCCTAGGTCCTGGATGACTCATTCTTTCTTATAGCTACAACAACTTGCTTGCTCTCTCATTCAACCTTAGAATTCCACACATATTGATTAGGATTATGTGAACCGAAATTAAAGTACATTAGTTGAGTCATAGTAGGCCTTGTATGAAAAGACAATACAAATTTTATCTTTGCTACACTTCATTAGGCAAATATAGAAATTCTATTTTGTCTAACATGAGAATGCTACTGGAGAATCTATTGTACTAGAAATTCAATTTGACCTAACGGTTGAATTGCTTCCAACAGTGAAGTTGGGTTCGTGGTATAACCCATAAAAATGATCGTGTTTAGCCTGAATTGAGCACCACTAGTGATAGTCTCATGTTCATTCTCTAATTTGATTAAATGGCTCTTCTTAAATATGCATAATGATAGTCTACATCGATAGACTTTGTATTTCATTAGCAGTGCACACTAAGCAAGTAGATATTAAGTTTCTTCTTAGTCAATCTAGACTACTTGCATCTCACATATGTGCTTTGATGTTTCATGATGATAACGTGCTCTCATGTAATACAATTATATGCTTTCATGTTTGATTGGTTTTAAAACTAAGACCTCTTATATATATAATATATAATAAAATATATATAATAAGTATAATCTAAAAACAATCAATGAAACCGAGAAGTAGTATAGAATGTTCCCGAGTCGTTTATCCCCAGCGAGGCTGTGCTTGAGAATCGATACAGTCGGAAAATTGGAGTTTGAATAAGATTAATGATTTGAGAGTGTAGAAAGCTAAATTAAACAATAACAAGCAAGAACGATTGAGAAAAACCTAAAAATTATGCAATTAAACTAAAAAACGAGAGCAGGAATCCCGAACAAATGGTCAAAAACCTAAAATCTTAAAAATTAATCCTACAAAGAAATTTTTACTTATAATCTACTCTAGGGGACTAATAATGAAGAATGAAAAAGACTAGACCAAAAACGGAGTTAATTTGAGTTAAAACGAGTTAAAACGAGTTAAAACGAAAACCGGGCCCGAGACCCGTTCTTTAAAAATCAAAAGTTTGCAAAATTAAACCTACAAAAGTTTTTCTATTTTTCCTACGTAAAATATGACTAAAGAAAATTTCCTAAAAAAGAAAAATATTTTTTTTGATAATTTTTGTATTTTTTATGAATTTTTAAAACTTTTAAAGAAATTAAATTATAAAAAATACTAAACTAATTTTAAAAATTCTGAAAAAATTACTAAAATTGCTTTACCCTAAAATTATCCTAAGAAAAAT
>BQNB010147024.1:0-12333 GCA_026074375.1 Tanacetum coccineum
ATTGTTACCGTGCAAGCCTCCTCTAACCTAGTTTTGTTTGATAGTAGTCCCTTCAGAAATTTAGTATACTTTGGCATTTGGGAAAGGGCTTTGGTGAATAGGATGATTATGTGAAGTTGTTTCAGATTTTCTAAGAACTTTCGTTGTTAGGCTTCTTCTTTTTCTTTCTTTAACCTGTGAGGAAAAGGAATTAATGGTGTCGGTGGCCTAACAGTTTGTTCTTTCATTTCTTGAGGTTTCGTCTTGATGAGGACTTCATTTGGTTCTACGGGCTTATCATGATGAAGTACTGGAGGTTCTTAGTTTATGTCATTTGTGTCGCCAATGATTTTGGTTGTTGTTTTCCCTCCTCTAGTAGTCATACCTTTGACTTCATAATTTGATACTTGAGCATCGTTAATTGGTTTTGACCACAAATATACCTCAAATTTGAGCTCGCTTAGTGAATTGTTTCTTTCTTTTAGTAAGAGTTCATTGGTTGTTTTGAACTCTCTAATGAATGCCCCTAATTCCTCGTGTTCTCGTCTTCCTTCGTCGATAAACTTGTATAACATTTCTTCCACTGTTAGTTTCCTTGGGGAATAAGAGAACTGGAAAGGGTGGAATCCAAATGATGTTCCTGGCATAAAAGACATGATTCAAAGTAAAGCTATTCTAGGAAATTTAAAGCTTGAAAAGATAATAAATTCTGCTGTTAATACGCCGTATATCTTTTGTAAAATACGTCGTATACACAACAAAGTACAAATATGATGTATCTGTTTAAAAGGTCAGATACGCCGTATTCAACTGGTGAATACGCCGTATCACCAGAACAAAGTACTTAGAAAACAATTAAATAATGCAGGAATTTAAAGACACAATACAAACAAAATTAAATTATGCTAATTAAATTATTCTAAGCTAATGGTTAAAAATACTAATAGAATTAAAGGTTAAACTTTTTCACTCCCCGACAACGGCGCCAAAAACTTGTTGTGCTGTCATGTAGGGTCAATTTATTGATTACCAAGTTTTAAATTTATATTTAGCCGACTTATCATAAAACAACACTTTAACGGGCAGTGTACCTGATCAGGTGGAGTTTCGTGGTAAGTAGGGTGTCGAACACTAAGAGCGAGGTCGTTAACCTTATGTTTTATCAGTATTTTAATTAATCTAGTTGATTTTAATTACTTGTTAAACCTATGCTAAACCTAGTTCTAATGATAAATGGGGGGTTTTTAGCCTGAGAGTCTGGCACAGGTTTTATGGTGACAATAATCAATTCAAAACACAATAAGCATGCAAGAAGATAATCAGAAGATAAAAGAGCGGTACAAGCCAAATGATAGAAAACTGTATTAGCCATATTAAATCCGATTAAATGCTGGTTTGTTTGTTTAGTGCAATGATTACTTATCTCGAAGCGGCATATCATTCTTAAGACTTAGGCGGGACATCATCCTAAGACCTAGACACGTTGAATCCTGTCACAATTAACGTATCCGCATAAAGCATCCTTTTAGTTTAATTATAATCTATCTAGGGATTAAAGCAATGGTGATCTTGTTAAACCCTAGCCCATCGGGACTTTACCCACTTACTGTTTGACGGTATTTTATATACTGGTAGTTCACTGTTCAAGTCTTTACCAATTAATTAAGAACATACTTGTTGAAACATACGGGTCACCTGCCGGTCCAACTAAGCTCATAATTTAAAGGCAAAGATAGAACATTATTTGTGATCCTATTGGTCCAGTAATATAAAACACGATATGGAGAGCTATCCCAGTATCTAGATTACTTGTTAGGTATCACTAGACCCAGTTGAATGATAGGTCGCATATTCAAACACGTAGACAAGTATTAGGTGATAAACATAATTAAACAATCAATGATAAATTAAGCAATCGGATTAAAACAAACCAAACATTAAATCTTCATTAAGATGGCTAATACCCGAGGGTATTAGCTTATAACCATTGTAATTATACAAGCGTGATTAATTAACCAAGGTAAACTAAACGTTTTACCGAATGATACCAAAAATTAAATGATTACAAGAGTATAGGAATTACATGGTGTCTTCTATGGAATCGTGATCGATGCTTGACCTTGGCAGCTCTTCTTCACTTCAAAAAATCGACTTTTATGTGTATGGTATAGATAATATGATTTTGCGCACTGAAAACTCGTTTTTAAGTCTTCTATTTATAGGCTTTGAAAATTGATGGATACGCCGTATTGAATGGGGTGAATACGACGTATAAGGGTAATTTCCTTAGAGTGCGTGCTACGTTCACAATCAACCAGATATATCTTTCCTTCTTTATGTTTATTACAGGATCTTTGATTGTTTATCCAGGCTGGATACGACGTATGTAGGCAGTAGGATACGCCGTATTGGGAATTGAGTATGCGCGTTTTCTTGTGAAGTCCAGGTGCTGATACGCCATATCTTCTTTGTTAGATACGGCGTATGTAGTCAGAAATAAGTAATCTTCAAATATCATCGTTTAAGCTCCAAAATATTCTACTTTTAGCTTGTCTTCACAAAACACTCTGTAATTACTGCAATTAACAACTCTAAGCAATTAAGTAACAATTCTTGCAATAATTATATAAAAGTGAGTAATTTATTTAGGATAAATGATGGTATAAATGTAACGTTATTTGATATCATCACATGCAGTTCAGGAACGACAATAATATAAGTGATAACATTTACTACTACATACATTCTCTATTTATAGTTGTACAAGGTTACTTCCTTAGTGGAGGTAGTTGGGACGTGTCAACAATCCTGTGGTGAAGTACAACAACATTTAATTCATGTCCATTCTTGGTAACTACCGACCCATACTTTTGTGAACAGTTCTGCCAACTGTTCACATTTTTCACCAACTCGTACTAGGTAGACTTTAATTCGAATAATAATTTTGTCCTGCCATTTTTCTTTATCAAATTGTCCCGATTAAACACACTTAGAGATAAGTATTAAGTTCAACTTGCTTATCTTCAAAAGGTAATAAGATCATCAGGATATTGCCACCCTTGACTCTCTTCAAACCTTCAGCGTATTCCATCTACATACCAGCTAATATCTATCCCAGCTGACGAGTATATCTTCCAGTAATCTTTGACTTCCTTGACGATGTCTTTTCATTGCTCGTTGATGTCCATCAACGAGTTTTCAACACTTAGCCTAATTTATGTTTAAATCTAGGCAGAGACAATTGGGCACTCAATTGGCCTAACAATCTCCCCCTATTTAAATATAAATTATGCTAAGTAAAATTACTGTAAGTGAGTACACAACTTCTTCTGATAACCATAAAGATTCATAGCAAGAACAATGATCCGGAGGTCGAGGAGGAAAGAATAAGTAGAAAGCCATGTTTATTAGATTAGGGAGAAAAGGTAGAGAGGGAAAGATATGTGTGTTTTCTAGAGAGAGAAAAACACACACTTTGTGTTACAATGATTTTCCTCACCCTCCTATGGAAGTATAAGAGGGTATATATAGTCCTAGATATGCCTAACTATCATCTAATGACATTATTAGTCCTAACGTATCCGACTATATGTAAACTAATGTAATTCCGTATAAGTCAACATATTTTAAGGCTAACAATCTTCCCCTAATATGTAGACATATGGAATTACTTACAATGTTAATAACAAGTACAAAATACAACAAAATAAAGTCTTCCAAAGCCCTTCCAATGCTGAAGATGACATCTTTGGCTTCTAGTCTTGATACTTATACTCCAGCTTGGATCTTCTATGTTTTTACTTATTCTGGATCCATTGTATTATGCATGGGTTGGATTAACTCCCCCTAATTCATGCAGCATATCTTGAAAAGCTTTCTTCATAGACTCCTTTTTGGTGAAGTTTCTGAATCACCATCCCCCCAAACTAACACTTGTATTTTGAGCAGATTTTGAAACTTTGATGTAGCTCGGACGATCTTCTAACATTGGCATTTAAACTTCACAGTGGAATTTTGTAGAAGAATCAGCAAACCACACCAGCTAATACTGCTTCTATACTATATCGTGACATTTGGTCTTGGTGCATATCCGTTCGGGGGTACATGCGTGAAATCAGCAACAAATCTTCTCACGTATGTAGAATACTTCACAAATCATACTAAGTAAAGTAGTATAAACTACTTCTCCCTAGAAGTTGACATGATTACATCAAAGTACACGTTTTCCCCATGATGGTTTCGAACTCTCAGAAGCATCATTGACGTGTACGACCATATACTTGAGAAGTTCTTGTCATAAGCAACAATCTTGAAAAGTTATGAAAGACATTAAAGAACTTTGAAAGATTTTGCTTACACTGTGAAGTACCGTTGACTTTCTGTAGCTTTAAATATCCCATGAGAATTGCTGATTACATCTCAACCTTTAAACTCTCTGGCTAACTTACCAACCTCGTATTCTTTCAGCTATTGCTGTGACCACATGGTGCAGTAAACCCGATATACCAAACTTGAAAATGAAGTAAAATCCCCCAAATTTGTTACTTAATCTTGCACTATTGTTGATTGAAGAACGGTGCAGAAGCAAATTTCTAAGTACCCTATACCCTAATCACAAAGTATAAGAAATACAACACCTCTTGAAACTATCCACATCTGCAACTGCATGTGACACTAAGTACTACAACGTAACTCCTTTAAGTGATAGCTAAAACTCGTGAGTACAACAATGTAACTCCTTACATCAGGTATAACTTGATAATCTAAGTCTCAATCATAAGCTGTATACGTTTAAGCAAGTCATTAATCGATATATTGGGTTTGAAGAAAAGGGGTAGAAAGTAGAAGGAAGTCTCTATGATGAAATAAGTAGACGCTTTCATGAAGCCCACTTCAATCTCAAATAAGGGATACCAAATCAACTTCGTGTTCACTTGTCATGTAGAATCTAAATACATATCTGTTTTGACGTTTTAGTCAATCTTTAATGTTATAGGATCATTTTAGCATTAAGTGTTGTGTTTTGATTGAATGTTGTTAATCTAGGATAAATGTTGTAATGAATTGTCGTTAATGGATGAACATTGTCTAGATAACGTTGTCATGAAGGTGTAATTGTGGAATAAGTACTTGCGGTGTAAAAGAATTTGACTTTTAATGATAATTGATCAAACCTCATAGTTTTCACGTCAAACCTCATAAGTTGACTAAGTCAAATTGCAAGTGTTGACTAGTCAAACTGCATAAGTTGACAAGTCAAACTGCCAAGAAAGTGTGGTCAAACCACATGAGTTGACTGAGTCAACCTCATCATAATTTTCTGCCAAACCGCATATTTGATTTTGCCAAACTGCATATTTAAAGTTGTCAAACCGCAGATTAGATGTTGACAAACCGCAACTTTGTGTGCGACAAACCGCAAGTTTGTCTTGTGCCAAATCTCACATCCGTTAAGGTCAAATCACACTTTCAAATATGCCAAACCGTAGGAAATATGAACTCAAACCGCAAGTCTAAGTGCCAAACCGCAGAAACTATGGTATCAAACCACAATTTTTCATGCCAAACCCCATAAACTGTGGTATCAAACCGCAGTTTTTCATGCCAAACCGTGAAACTGTGATGCTAAACCACACTTTTCTTGAACCAAACAACAGTTTTTGCAAAAAGTACCATACGACCAAAAAACTTAAAAAACCTTTAATAACCTTAGTTTTTGACGTTTTTGACCGAAATTTTTTGCAAAACTCATCATATTTAAGCTATATCCATCATAAAAATACAAACTTTAACATTTTTATCATCAAAATTTGTTCCACTTTTTCAAAAGTTTCGAATTGATATATGACTTAAAAATGATCCTTCTAAGCCACGAATCAACCTAAACATAAACACGAAACGCTCCTAGGCTCTGCTACCACTTCATAACCATAAAGATTCATAGCAAGAACAATGATCCAGAGGTTGGAGAGGAAAGAATAAATAGAAACCCATGTTTATTAGATTAGAGAGAAAAGGTAGAGAGGGAAAAATATGTGTGTTTTCTAGAAAGACAAACACATACACTTTATGTTACAATGATTTTCCTCACCCTCCTATAGAAGTATAAGAGGGTATATATAGTCGTAGATATGCTTAACTATCATCTAATAACATTATTAGTCCTTGCGTATCCGACTATATGTAAATTAATTTAATTCTGTATAAGTCGACATATTTTAAGACTAACATCTTCTTACACATAATTAATAAGAAAATTTAACAAAAGAACTTCATTCATTACATTACAAATTAGCCCAAGTCATCTAGATTCTCGTGGATAATTTTCCTAGCTTCTACAATGTCATCCCTAGCCTCTATTACATAAATCATTTTATCAAACATTTCCTGAGCAATCACTGAGTCCACCTTGATAGCATTCTGGATTCTGGTTAGTTGTGTAGTGGTTGCTAGATGATATTCATTCTTTCTTTGAAAGACCAAGCCAAAATTACCATTGTAGACAAAAATCCCTGATTTAGGCTCCTTGATCACTAGTCTAGCTGACCCCACATGTAACACCCCCAAAAATGTATCGCAGCGGTAATATGTCCGGGAGCGTTACTTCATAATACAATAGCACAAGATACAAGAGAACGACCTCTAAATGTGTCGTTTGAAAAATAATCTCGTTGATTTCTTTGAAATTGATATAACATTTGTCCCATAATTGCATCACAATGAAAAGCTTGAAAATAATCCAACGAGATTTGATCATTTGTATGTAAGTAGAAATCCATAAATGAGATCTTGTCAATTTTAGACTCCATTGCACATCAAGTAAGCTCCCAGCATCTTGAGTATGAATTTATCATATATTTTAAGATTGAGTGGCTGGTTGTTCCTTGTGATTCTCATGGTAGCAATCTTTGAGATATTGTTCACCCTGTAATTAAACTTTGTGATGGGTAGAGGGTCATCTCTGAAGTTAATGCAGTGATTGTACTCATCCATCATTTTAACTCGTTTAGCCTCAATCACATCTAATTATTCCTCCTGAGCCCGCATCTAATCAGGTGTTAGTACCCTTCTAATCTTCTTCTCAGACTTCTCTCTTTCAGCTATTAGATCAACTAAACTTTTAGCTTCTTGCATTTGAAGCTTGGCTTCTTCAAGAGTCATTGGCCGATCCCTAGCAGCTTTGAAGTGGTGAAGGTTTGGTAGGTTAGGAGCTGATCCTCCTACTTCCATGTATGACATGACTTGTTTCAATATGTCATCATTAGAGGTCTAGGCTATGCCCTTTCCTTTATTAGCCACTTTGGAAGGAGGAACTAGGGAATACTCAAAAGAACCTGAACTGAACAAGTTTGTAGTGTATTAATCAAAGGGGATGCTTTCAATGGTGATTGGCTTGAATGTGTTCAAAGGAGTTGGAGCAAGGATGATAGGAATGTCCATAACAACCTCTAGTTTCTTACTTGGTGGTTCTTGAATAGCTGAGTGAACCACCAAGGCAGTTGAAGTATGACTGACTGATGTATTAGTGCTTGTGGCTCCCCCTAAGCTGGTGCATGGACTTTAGTGCTCTGAGAGTCATCAGTAGTAGTGAACTTAGGTTGTTCTTGGGACTCCTTCTCCCCCTCAACAGTAGCCTTGGTAAAGGGTACCATTGAGATGATTTTCATAAGCTGAGATACTAAGTCCACCAGCTCATGTAAATCAACAAAAGTCTTATCCACTTTGGTTTGTAAATGCTTAGCATTCACAACTAGAATATCCCTTGGCACTTTTATAGAGGAATGGATAATTTGTTCAATGTATTTGATCAGCTGCATTTGATGCTTAACACACTGCCTGAGAAGCCTATTGATATCACTGATTTAACTCTTGACATATTTCTTTACTGATTTATCAACAGTCTTGCGAATGGATTTTTACAGCTTCTTTTGAAGGATAACAAACCTTTGAGACTCCAACTTATTCAGAGCCTTAAATTCTCTGTTCATGGGTTTAAGAACATATTCTTGAAGGACTGCAAGCATTTCATCCTGTTAAACCCATGCAGAGTTTGTGTGACTACAGTGGTAAGAGCCTGAGGAATAGTATTATTTATTGTGGCAGTCAGCAGATCATGCATTTGCTATGCAAGAGCCTCTAAGACAATTCTAGGAATTGTGTTGGTAGCTGAGTCAAATTTCTTTATGAGATGAGTAAGGAGATTTTGTGCAACATTATGGACTTTAATAGCAAGAAAATCCAGTCTTCTTAGAAGATGACCAAGGGGGTCTAACCCAGATGCCTTAGTGATTTGGATCTCCTTGTACCTTCTTATGGCTCCCAAGGTCTGAATGTTAGGAATTTTAACCCTAGGAATATTCTTCTTCCACACAGCTTTAGCAATAAGAGTTTGAATATCAGCTGGAGAAGATGTGGAAGCTGATTTAGGAACAGACGCAGAGGATACATCATTGGTAGTTGCAGCAGAAACATTAGTATCCTCCTTGTTTGCCTCATTGATAAGTTCATCAAGAATATGATCAGCAGCCTTTGCATCAACAGTAGATAACTCTTGATCAGAGTCAGCTTCATCATTGTCACCCCTAAAGATTGACATAATTTCATCATCAGGCATTGATTCAAGATCAAAATCAGCCTCTTCCATCTTTTGATCAACGTGAGAAGATTATTGATCTCAGCATCATTAGCCTTTTGATCCTTTAATAAATCATTTGATCTTTATATAAATATTCCAAGTCCACATTTCATGCAATTTAATCCTAGAGTTAAGTGACAAAAAGGTTCCTCTATAACCATGTCAATTATGGTTTCTGTTACCAGCTATAAGTGGTTTGTTGACAGAGTCAGTGAGTTTTTGGGAATGAATGGGTAAGGATCGCCTGTAGTACGTTGGCCTCTCTAAGAAGACTAAGGGTGATAATTTAGTCCCCTCAAAATTCTAAGACCTTTGGGACTCTTTTGATTTGTGTGGTTTGTTATTGTAGGGAAAAAAATATCACTAGTACGCTTTGCCCCTAAAGGGGAAGTGAAACTATAGGGGGAAATTTTATTTTGATTCAGTCCCCTCAAAGGTGGGACTCTTTTGTTTGTGATTTAGTGACCCTAGAGGCTGAGTGAAATTCAGGCACTCCTAGGGTCTGACTTTTATGCGCAGGATGTTGTGGGTCCTTGCAAAGTCTAAAGTTTTCAGGGTCAACATTAGGCATTATAAACCTAAGCATATCATTCCTTGGTACAGACTCAAAGCTGAAGAAGAAATATGCGGAGCATGGTGACGGTTTTTCCGACCTATAAAACCGAATGAATCGCTATTGCTTGGTTTTCTATCACAAACAATTGGGAAAAACCGCACCGCACCACATTCTGCGGTTTTGTTTGGTTTTGCAGTGTTTTTTTTTCTTGCAGGGATTTTTTTTGCAGGGGTGTTTAAACTCAACACTACACATCAATTATGACTTGGATGCGGATGTGGTTGACAACGCTGAGTAAGAGAAGAAAGAAGTTTTAATAACCCTCCTAGGCTGGGTACCTAACACGTATTGTAGTGTAAAGTATAGCGCAGACTCGGCGGGAGTTTATTATCGTTCTATGGGGAATAGGTTTAATAGTTTAGGGAAGGCTCGGAATTGTTGTTTAATAAGGGTTAAGGGTTTTTGAAGGGATTATTATTTTTGTTTTTTATGTTTTTTAAAAAAAAGCAAAGGTAAATATCAGGTTTTTTTCTAAGAGGGGTTTGATTTTAAACTAATCTAAATTAAATACTCTAATTATGCAGAAAGGAAAGGAAAGGAAAGAAAAGGTGAACGGATGGGAAAAAACATTGTATGGTTTTAAACAATTACATGTTTATCCCTAATCTTGCATGTCTATAGTTGTTATCTATTTTTTATTTTGCCTGTCACCCTCGGTTAATGTAATCTGTGTAACGATATTCTCTATTCAGATACTTAACCGAATTTCCACCCAAAGGTGATTGTAATGTGGAAGATATATTCATTAGGTTTCTTAATCACTAGACGCGTTTTCCTTGTAGTATAGGCTATGCAATCAAATTAGTAGTTTCTATAGCCGTTAATCGCACAAAACTTGCATTCTGTTTCTTTTAGTTTAGGTTACTCATTATTGGTGTGATGGCTTTAATATGCATAACTATTTGATGGTGCATTTCATGGGTTTTGTTCGGATTTGTTTTATTTGTTGCTTTCTTCTATGTGTGTTTCGATATGTGTTATTGGGTTAATAGTACTTCACTTTATTTGTTAAACTGGTGGTATGATGTGAGTACAAATGGGTTAGAAACCTAAAATTCGACCACAATGGCTTGCTACAAAAGTTATTCCACGGATACTCGTTTTCCTCTTAAAATATGTAAATTAGGGTTTGATTATATATAGAAAATAGGGTTGGACGGCGTTCGATGAAATTCTTGACGCCGTCAACTCGCCAAATCTTGCAAATGATTTCTTTTAAGTCATTTATGTGGACGGAGTCACAATTGTGGTTGAATGTCGTCGCTTTGCTTACTTCTGACGTTGTCACAGTTGATTCTGACATCGTCTCCACATACTATAAAACCAAGTCTGTGTCTTCATCCCGTTTCTTCCCAAATCAAGCCTAAGTCGGGTTGTGTTTTCTCTAAATGCTATAAAATACAAATAAGAAATGACTAAGTACAATATTTAGGGTTATTTATGTATATTTTCATGGATATTGGAGGTTAATAACCCGTGTAATTTAAATTTTAAATTTTTTTAAAAATTAAATAAAAATATTAAATGTAAAATTATAAAGAAATTAAATAACAAATAGTATAAAAAATGTATATAAAATGACTAGATCAACAAAATACCCTACACTTGAGATTTGTTGTCCTCAAGCAAAAAATAAGTTTTTTCTACCTTAAATAGCAAAGTAGAGAGAGAAGGCATTTAACCTACTCGGATTAAAGGCAATAATTTATGGCACAACCCAGTTATTAACCTCATAATTTAAAAGCACGTAGGGACCTTGTAATTAAAAGCACGTAAATAATATACTATCACCTCACATAAGTGTTTGGATTCTCTTTTTCTCTCGGTGTAATAATGAATTATAACATTTATAGGAAACAGGAAAAATAAACACTCACTACCTGTCTTAGTATATAGATTACAATAAGCTTGATAAAGGATCAAAACCTCCACCACTTTGGCGTAAGCACCTAGGAATTACTATTAAAGTGGTCTTTTAAAGGGTTGTAACGTTAGGTGTAGGGTAAAGGAAACACGGTTGGGGATATGGGGAAATTTAACTGGTAGCAAGCTAATTATCTACAAGAGTATATGTAAAAGGCGTTGCTAAGCCAAGACTCAACGAAACTAGGACAAATATACACAACTATACATCAAACTCTTTCTTTTTCTTTTCTTGACTCTTTCTTGACATAACATAAGCAAGATGGCAACCCGTATATTCTAATATTTTTTTTTGTTTTTTTCATTTTTTTATATACACTTTTGCCCTGCCATCTGCTAAGAATAAATAATATTATACATGACTTGGGGCTTATAGTTGCACCCCTACACTTGAGTATTATGATAACTCAAAATTAAACTAACTAATGACCCGAGTTAAGAAGGATCAATAAACATGGAGTATATTAAGCACGTATGGGGGTAATAATTTAACTATCTTCCCCATTTCTTCATATAATGAAAACTACCATGAATCCAATCGTCCCAAAACTGTATACACTAACAATAGACTCGACTTAGCAACCATGTAATCAAGTAAATAATTAACTATGGTTTAACAAATGTGATAACAATAATGTACTAAAAATGAGTACATACAAGGAAGGCTAAGGCGATTTAGGTGTAACATTTTTGGTGAGGTGTAAACAATGCTCTTCATTAATAATTCGAAATTCACCGGAAAATTACAAGAACCGCGAAAAGGATAGGCTCGGAGGGACGTACTAGGGGTATCTTGCACAAAAAATGAGTGCATATCAAGGGTGTGGGGGTAGTTATATGAGGTGATCATGATAACCATAACAAACAGAGGCTAAAAACAAGGGTTATCCTAATGCCTCTTATCACTTAGTAAATCCTAATCACACGAATGCGATCTCACTAGCAGTCTCAGGATGAATCGCTAAAGCAAGTTCTAGAATTTATAATACTACCAGTACACTCTCATAATCCTAACCGATACCAATGCTCTAGAAAATGCGACAAAACCACACATGCTCGTCCAAATCAATGAACGAGACACCTATGATTGCTCATTCCTTAATGACGAAGTAATAAATTGTCATTATTATACATGTTAGTGACGAAAGTATTTGTCACTGAGTCTAGTATTAATGGTCCA